>JAGSMR010000012.1:10130000-10255000 GCA_029286605.1 Sericinus montela | reverse complement strand
GTTTTTCCCTCTGCAGATAACTCCATTTTCGTACAATAACACACAATTGAAAGAATTTATATATTTTTTTAATACAACACAATAAAATTACAAACTAACAATAACGAAGCTATTAATTAACTTGCTTGCCTGCTTGCACTTGCTGTCAAAAATTTACATTGTCATTGTCTTAATGTCAGTCGTCCCACAGAATATATAGATGGCAGTACAAACGCTACATGTGGCGACTCCATGTGCAACAAATGTTATATATGGATAGGTAGACAGAGCGCTTGGATAGAGCGATAGAGAGTATGGGAAATATGAGTCCATTCTGTGCAATTTCGCAAAAAATATTTAAGTTATTCTCTGCAATTGCGCAAACGACGCTAATTTTCGAAAAATAAATAAGTCAAAGTTACTTCATAACAAATACGGATAACACAGTTTACAGTTATACAATTTGCAGATAAAAACAAAGCGGAATATTAGCAGTAGAAACATCGATGAATATAAAATGCATTGATGAAAAATTACGAGAAATAGTAATGCTGTTGCTTACAATTCGACTTGTAAGCAATATTAACTTTCTTGAATGATTTCTTTGAAGAAAAAAGGTTGTATTACAAATTTATATCAAGACAACTAAACGATGTAATTTTTCTACATTGCTCGAATAAAAGAAACTACAAGTAACATTAAACCAAAAGTATTAATGTCGACATAGACGAAAATCTATCTAAAAAAATCAACGAAAAATACGTATTAATGTTCGGAAAAAAATGGAAGAAGCAAAATAGTTTTCTCTATTCGTTAAGACTCTTTCTCTATTCGTTAAGACTCTTTCTCTATTCGTTAAGACTCTTTCTCTATTCGTTAAGACTCTTTCTCTATTCGTTAAGACTCTTTCTCTATTCGTTAAGACTCTTTCTCTATTCGTTAAGACTCTTTCTCTATTCGTTAAGACTCTTTCTCTATTCGTTAAGACTCTTTCTCTATTCGTTAAGACTCTTTCTCTATTCGTTAAGACTCTTTCTCTATTCGTTAAGACTCTTTCTCTATTCGTTAAGACTCTTTCTCTATTCGTTAAGACTCTTTCTCTATTCGTTAAGACTCTTTCTCTATTCGTTAAGACTCTTTCTCTATTCGTTAAGACTCTTTCTCTATTCGTTAAGACTCTTTCTCTATTCGTTAAGACTCTTTCTCTATTCGTTAAGACTCTTTCTCTATTCGTTAAGACTCTTTCTCTATTCGTTAAGACTCTTTCTCTATTCGTTAAGACTCTTTCTCTATTCGTTAAGACTCTTTCTCTATTCGTTAAGACTCTTTCTCTATTCGTTAAGACTCTTTCTCTATTCGTTAAGACTCTTTCTCTATTCGTTAAGACTCTTTCTCTATTCGTTAAGACTCTTTCTCTATTCGTTAAGACTCTTTCTCTATTCGTTAAGACTCTTTCTCTATTCGTTAAGACTCTTTCTCTATTCGTTAAGACTCTTTCTCTATTCGTTAAGACTCTTTCTCTATTCGTTAAGACTCTTTCTCTATTCGTTAAGACTCTTTCTCTATTCGTTAAGACTCTTTCTCTATTCGTTAAGACTCTTTCTCTATTCGTTAAGACTCTTTCTCTATTCGTTAAGACTCTTTCTCTATTCGTTAAGACTCTTTCTCTATTCGTTAAGACTCTTTCTCTATTCGTTAAGACTCTTTCTCTATTCGTTAAGACTCTTTCTCTATTCGTTAAGACTCTTTCTCTATTCGTTAAGACTCTTTCTCTATTCGTTAAGACTCTTTCTCTATTCGCCAAGACTCTTTTCTCTATTCGCCAAGTTCAAGAGAAAAGTCGAGGGCAAGGGCAACCATTGTTGCTATGTTTTGTTTACTTAGCAGACGCCTTTGACAGTGTGCCCCGCGAAGCACTTTGGGTGGTACTATCGAAACTTGGATGCACGGATAAGTTTGTAAGAATAATCCGACTCCTGCATAATAGCATGCGCTGTTGTGTCAACGTACAAGGTGAGCAATCAGAGTTATTTTCGTTGAGTTACGGCGTTAAACATGACTGCTTACCCGCCCCGACACTGTTTGCTTTGTACTTTGCAGTAGTAGTTCGGGAGGCTTTGCAGATTTTATCTGAGGGTTTTCGATCCAACAGCGGCGGGATCTTCGAGTATCTCACGTGACCATCACTGACATGATGTATACAGACGATTTCTGTTTTGTGGCGGAATCCCCGGAGGGGATCCCTACAAAGACTTATGTCAAGTCTTGATGAGTCGTGTCGAAGATTTGGCCTGAAAGTCATTGTAAAGAAAACCGAAGTAATGCTTAAGGATACTGCACTGCACAGCGTCCCGTTCGACATCAAACTCGGTAACGACTCGCTTAAGCTTGTAGACAAATTCAAGTATCTGGGCTGCAATGTATCATCGAAGTGCCTCCTTAATGACGAAGTCAACAGCAGAATTGGAGAGGCTGCTGCAGCCTTTGTCAAGCTTCGTCCCAAGGTGTTTCGTTCACACAACAAATCTCCCTACGAAAGTAGCTGTGTACATGGCAGTCGTTCTGTCCAACCTACTTTATGCCTCTGAAACGTGGGTCCTATACCGCAAGCGTATCCGCAAATTATACAGATTCCATCTTAGATACCTTCGCGACATTATGAACATCCATTGGTCGCACCGTGTTCGAAACACGGAAGTAATCGACGCGCTAATGTCAGCGGTATAGAAGGCGCATCTAATGAAGCGGCAACTGAAGTGGTGCGGCCATGTCTCCCGGATGTCTGATACTGCTGTGGCCAAGCGAGTCTGTTATTCTGAACTGAATAACAGACTCGCTTGGCCACAAGCGAAAACAAGGCGGCCAATTACTGCGGAGCACTATGGAGGCGGACGGTAAGCATGAAGATATCAAGAGTATCAAGAAGTTCGTGTGAATGAGCTCGACGCCAAACGAAACGCACTCAAGGCTAGATCACCTGCTTATGTCGGAACGGGTGCAGACTTGCGCTCAATGTGCTCACACGTTCAGCGCAAAAACCAGTTACGTCAGTCACTTGCGAGCACACGAACGACGCTCGTAATAGTGCAAGTCGCTGTGGCCAAAATCGGTCGGGATACTATGTACAGAAAAAGGTATTTATTAGAACATTGCCATTGTAATAAATTATTTTGCATCTGTGACAAATTTTTGACACACTGTGATATTGTTAACTTTATGTTGTCTTTGTTAGATTTTGAGTTTTTGTATCTTTTTGCTAAATAAAATACAATCAAAAAGAAAAAAGCTACTGAATACAAATTTATGTAATTTATATGGGCTGAGAATTTTTTTAAATACATGCTCCACTTGCTTTTACTAAATTGCACTAAGATTATGTAAAAAGTGGTGTTTTGTATTATACAATGGATCTAAACAAACTTGTTTCTGTCAATCAATCTATTAAAATAGTGCCTTCATTAGAAGAATCTTTGAAATGTATGGGACTTCATGTAGAGCTCGATGACAATACTACCATGTGGTTTGAACAATTAAAAGTTACTTGGAAAACTTGGAAAAAGAGTCCCACTATAGAACATCACTTTGAACTATTTTTTCGGTCAAGCCCGGATCCCTATAGAATAGCTCTTATTTTTGTAATAAGATGTAAAGACTTCAAGGACAGCAAACCGAAAACCCTCCCATACTTTATTATGGAAGTTCTGCAAAAATGGTCAAGAAAAAGTGAAACTGCACCTGAGGATTGCTTAAAGCTTCCTGCCTTCAGAATTGCAACTGAGCAAAGGAATCAACACTTCCTTAGTATAGTTATAAAAACATACCAAATTAACACAATAAAAGAAACTATTTTACCAATTGTCAAAGATATGATTAAAAATGACAATAGTAAACTAGCTTCTCATGTAGTCATTGCCATGGAGTTATTTGAAGATATACCTGTTCAGGACTTGCTGTTTTCACTGATATTACAAGACAAACCTAACATGATTGATGAATATTTATTGGAATGTCCAAGTCAAGTTGTGTCCTTTTTACTTTTTTTAGATAAGCTGCTAGATAAAACTTTTAGTATTCGTGAATATGCACAAAAATATATAGAAGAAAATAAAATAAGTCATGTTAAATATGATAAAATACATTACAGACCTCTAGGTAAATTAGTGGCACGCTTATGCAATAAGTTTAACATTCCAATTGAAACATGTAAAAATCTTAGCAAAAATCGCACTATGGGCGGATTAAGGTACCTTATATATCAAAAATATGTTGATCACAATGTAAGTCCTACAGTATGGGATGATTTAGTAAAAGATTCATTAAAACAAAATGCTGAATCTGCCAAAGAGTTTATTGATATGTTGCTCGAATTTGATAGAAAAGAAGCTCAAAAATGGGTTGAATATTTTAATTTACAAAGCACCATGTTACCAGACTCTTTGCAAGATATGTCTATAAAGGATGTAGGCTCTCCTGAAAATGAGAATTGGGACTTATATGAAACAACAAAACAAAATCCCCAGAAATACTACAAATTAACTTTACCAGAGGGTAATATAGTTATGATAGATACAGCAGAAAAATTTTATGATTTAATGACTTCATATTTGACAGGCTGTAGTGTTGTCAGTATTGACTGTGAATGGAAGCCTTCCTTTGGTGCAACACAGTCACAAGTTGCTTTGATTCAGATAGCTACTGAGAACTTTGTATATTTAATTGACACTCTTATATTAAATAAACAGCAATATTCCAGTTTTTGGTATTCATTTAATAAGTGTTTACTAGATAATGCAGAAATTATAAAACTGGGATTTGGACTAGAACAAGATCTCAAAGAAATAAAGGCCTCTATAATAGGTTTAAGTAACATAAAAGTAAAAGGAGAAGGGCTTCTCGATTTATCTATACTATGGAAAAATCTTACCAATAGTGGATTAACTTTACAAAGTAGTAGTAGTAGTAGTAATGGAGGTAATAGTCTTAGCTCTCTTGTACAAACATGTTTTGGATTACCATTAGAAAAATCTGAACAATGTTCTAATTGGGAAATAAGGCCATTACGTACCACCCAAATTCAATATGCAGCTTTAGATGCCTATGTACTTTTACAAATATATAATTTTCTTCAAAATCAATGTTTAGAACAGGAAATAAATTTTGAAGAAATATGCAATGACATAATGTTAGATACAAAGAAAAAATGTGCTAAAAAGGTAAAAGTTGTAGACAGAATTAATGCTTATGCCTTAAAAGTTCAAACTAGAAATGTACATGAAATCAAATTCTTTGTGGAATCAAAGTTATCTTATTTAATTCCATACTTAAGGCACTGTGGAATTGACACAATGCTTATGTCAGAAACAATGTTATGGCATGATGTTATTAAAATGGCAATTTCTGAGGACCGCTGCATTTTACTGGAAAAAGTGAAATACACACCAACAATTAATTACCCCCAGAGTTCTATATTAGAAGTTGGTAAAGGAAACATTGGAGAACAGTTACAAAAAGTTCTAGACCATTTTAATATAAAACTACAAGAAAAAGAAGTTAAAATTCTCCAACGCTGTGTGAACTGTAATGCAATAGATTTAAAAAAGCTTACAGCCCTAGAAGTTGTTGATGTATGTAAAAAGTACCAATGCTCCTTAGGTGCAATTACCAATAAAAGTTATGATAACGAAGTTGATGATGAAGATACTTATGATAACTTCCTTAGTGATTCTGATATTGATGAAGATCTTTATGTACCAGTTGACAATCAACATAGAAATAATTTGTGTGTTACAAGTAAAGGAGTACCTATAGAAATACAAAATGGTCATAAACTGTCAGAATCACCAAAAGCAGCAATTATATGTGAATCATGTGGTAGATTGTTTTGGGATGGTGATGATTTGTTTAAATCTGTCAGTAATGTTATGTTAAACTTTGTTAACTTTAATACCTATATAGTGTAAGTTTAATATATTTTAACATTATATGCAAGGTACAAAATCTTTGATAGCAATAATATATTAGCTTATATTATAGAAATTTAAGCATAAAAAAGTTAAAATATTTTGGTATTATTCAGTCCATTGTATTAAAATGAGGGAGTTTTTATTTACTACAAAAAGTCACGATAGCTGGGTGATCGGAGACCCGAGTGCGATCCCCGGGTGGCAGGCTTGTACCAATGGGTTTTTCAAAAAATAAGTACTATATATTATGTCTTCACGCAATTCTCAATACAGGGGTAGACAGAGGTCAAGTCTAGACAATTAAGTCCCTTTGACCCACCTTCCACCGAAGATATTTTCGGGACAACGTGACAGGTGGTGAGCTTGTCGCCGTCTTTATATCCAAGCCAACGATGAAATTCGTACATAAGTTTTTGAAAAATTCATTGGTACTGCCACCTGGGGATCGCACTCGGGTCTCTCGACTCAAAATTCCGATCACCCAGACTTATATTTTTTTTTATATATTATGTCGTTGTTATAAGACTGCGACGGGCTCACCACCTGTCACGTTGTCCCAAAAATATTCGGTGGAAGGTGGGTCAAACACCTCTATCTACCCCTGTATTGGGAATTGCTTGAAGATATTTATTTTTTTTATTTACTACAATAACTGTAATTACATATTTTGATGATTGCTAAGTTTATGTTATTTATATTAAAAATATAAATTAAAAACATTAATAACAAAGAATAAGATAGCTTAACCATAATATTTCCTAACATCAAAAACATTTATTCAAAAATGAATTAACAGCTAAAACTTATTTTCTTTGCAAGAACTGTTATGTATAAATTTTTTATATTATATTTTCGTCGTACATATTTAAAGTAATATGGTTATTTATGGATTTTATCGGGTTTCGTATTTAGTTTTTTAAATTTTGTTTTTAATTTCTCGACGTTTCGGATGTTTTACAGCATACGTCGCCAAGAAAGGATTGAGCGCTTGATTTTATTCCCTAGGTATTTATTAAGAACAAGACCTTGCGTACCATTGTAAAACCTCAGGACAAAGTGAACACGTTCTGAAGTGAGTGAGTTGACGGTAACGGAAGCTAACAATGACAGCGGGACGTTCAAAACCTCAGTCCCCTGCTGCTGCCGAAATGTCGAAAAGTAAAAAAGGAAATAATAACGCAATGAAATCCATGAATAATAGTTCCTTAAATGTGTAGTGTTCGCGTTAATACAAAAAATCATTAGGTCGTACATGTATAGCTCCAAGAGAATGTTATTAGATGGTTTTTGGCGGTTTTGCTTTATTTTATTTTGTTAACTTTTAGTGTACAAAATCCGCAGAAACCTTAATACATACTTATTAATTCTCACATGTAACATAGTTATCTAAAATTCTTTGTTTGAAAGGGTATAATAACGAGGTTGTCTCAAAGCAAAGGAATACTTAAAAATATAGCTAATTAGAGCTCGTAATCAGAAGATCAATTTGTTTATTCTAGTGCTAATGTTCTAGTAATTTTCTTATATTGTCTTTAAAAGTATCAACCCGCACTTTTTTTTGTGTACTTTTAATTTTCTACCCCAGTCATTCGTTAAACGTTCCCAAACTATCGAAAAACGAGATTAATCATATTAGTGAAAAAATCTTATTTTAAACCTATAGTGAATCTTTGCGTATTTTCTAAGCTCTAAATATTCAATTTCATTAATCCGTTCTAGACATATCGTTCTCGATTTACTATTATACATATATTTAGTTTATTCCTCATTGTAAAACCTGAAGTTCATAAGAACTCACAAAATTTTGCTCTAAAGTCACCTGATTTCTCAAACAGACAGAAATTTTTTAGCCATTGTAAACAGCAACAGACAAAGGGCACTTAACTCTGTTTCACACCAAACAAATAGGTCAGACTCCGCCGTCTGTAAAGAGATTGCTGATTTAGTTAAGAGACATCATTGAAAATTATTTCGAAAGACATCTTACTTATATAAGACGAAGAAAGAAATATCGATTATAGTATGCACTTGAGGTCTCTGGTTTGTTTCCCGGGCGGGTCAATGTAGAAAAACTACTTTCTCTACATTTTCTCGGATCTAGGTATTTGTGGTGCTGTCGTTGTTACTGACTCCATAACACAAGTGCTTTGCCGCTTATTTTGGGATCAGAGCAATGTATAAGATATTGTCTCTACCTACGTATGTATGTATTTATCATTTAGATTTTTAAAATACGATACATTTATTTTTGAACATCAATTATTTTTAACAGTAGTAGAGTCAAGCATCAGCTTTTGTTGTTGCATGAATGGGCCGGCTCAACCGGGGAAGTACCACGACCTCACAGAATACCGGCGTGTAGTATAAGTCTAACAAACCTCTGCGTTTCGTCTGGTGAGTGCAGATAACCGGAGGCCCGCATACCCCCCTTCCCTTAATTTGGGGGGGGGGGACACAAAGGCAACGCATCTGCTATGCCGCTGGTATTGCAGGTGTTCATGGGCGGCGGTAATCACTTACAATCACGTGAACCACCTGCTCGTCACCTTACCCAGTTCTTTAGCAGAACTTACGGTATCTAGGCAACTATATTAAAATAACAGACACACACATATATAAAAGTAAACAACAATGTGCAATTGCATATTTGATTATCCAGAAAAGCGATATAATTTTGAAGTTGTTTGTTGTTTTTCTTTGCCAAAATGTTGTGAGAAGTTCAAGTTGGCAAATTTTGTTGTATTATATTTAGACTTTTGATAATGCCTTTATAGGCGAAACCGAATTGGTTTGACAATAAAATAAGTGTAAAAATAAGTGTATGTATATGTCAAATAGATAACAATGTTCAGGTTCACGACTGAAGCAACGATACAAGCACAACTTTCTTATTCATTACAATAATGTTTGTCATTAGCGGGATTTAATCTCTTCATATTTTGATGATATGAATGTTGCCATTTATTTAATAGTTGCAATAATTTAGCAAATGTCAATTGTATGTTTTTCACACTCTCTCTCTTCTCACGCACATGTTAAAAAATGTCAGTTATCAATTTTCTTTATGCTATTATTTAATAAATTAGAATATTATTTGATAATACTGGTGTGAAACGTGGAATAATAATACATAACTTTTTCATTACATTATTTTTATTTACATAGGATTTACGGATTTATTTTGTTGAGATCTGTACCCATAAACATAATATAGAATATTATAGTTTATAAGTTATACACAAGTAAAAGTTCGACATACTATTAAAATATAGTAATAAAGTTATTTTTTTGTACAAATTGATCTAGTTCTTCTTCAGCAATGTCTTCATTACCTTGAATATCCAGCTTCTCCAATTCCATGTTTGGAAATCCTTTTAAAGTATTTAGTTTATTGTTCCTTAAGATAAGTATCTGAAAAGAATTTATTTACAATTCCTTCACAAAATATTTTAAAACACAAAGGAATACGATAGATGAGTGGTTGGGTGATAGACTAAATTGTCTAGACCTCTGATTACCCCATTATTAGAAATAGTACGAAGTTAAAATAAACATACGACCATACATTGTATAGTAAATATTTTCTGTCTTTGTCTATCCAAAAATGAACCGCGGATTTGTAACCTAACCCTCATTACAGCAATGTGTTTTTTTTTCCATATTAAATATCTCATTTGAGTGAAAACACAATTTTAAAAAAATATTAAATATCTTCACGCAATTCTCAACACAGGGGCAGACAGAGGTCTAGTCTAGACAATTAAGTCCCTTCGATCCACCTTCCACCGAAGATATTTTCGGGACAACGTTGGTGATGTTTCAACGTCATTATCTTTGTGTCCAAGCCAATGATATAATTCGTACTAAGTATATAGTACGAATTATATCATAAATTAGCAATAAATTTTGAAAAACCCATTGGTACGAGCCTGCAACCTGGAGAACGAACTCGGATCTCTTGACTCGAAATTCCGATTACCAAACCATTAGTCTATTAATATATACTTGTATAGTCTGCTACAATAATTATGACACAAATGTTAACAAAGTGGTAGTTTATGTATGTATGTGGAATGTATATGATATAGTCATTAATTAGAGCCAATGAATTTTTTGATAACTTATAAGCTAAATTAGATTTACTTATAAAATATATTAATTTCTTACAAATTTGTATGTTTTTGTGTCAATCAAACAAATCCACGAACATAATAATCGGTCCAGCAGTTCTTAAGTTATAAATGTGTAGCCTGAATTTTTAAAATATAAGCATTTCTAGCTCTACTATAAATTAAACTAAAAGTAGAAATAAAATAGTACCTTGCAATGTTGAAGAACTTTTAAAGATGGTAGTATATTTGAAGTTAAGTATTGATTTGATAAATCAACAACTTCACAAAAGCTGTAGTATTGTAAATGGGGCAAGCATGTAATTTTATCAGAAAATGACGGTTTGAACACGAGATTTCTACTATCATAGTCCATTGGTAACTGATCTTCTATACACCATTTTGCTATCAAATCATTGTAGTATCCAGCTCTTTGATAGTCTAAATTTTTTAAGTATTTTAAATTCATAATGGCCTCTTTATGATACAGCTTAGCATCGATGCAATGAAGAAAGATAGTAGTCGTAAGAAGAGTCCCTGAAAATAAATATTTAGTATAAATGTACATACATACATACATAACAGCCATCAAAAGTCAACTGCAAGATATGGTCTCTCCGGCTCCCTTTCTCGGAGCTGACCTCTCGGCTGACCTTTCCAGTAAGGGACTTTGCCATAATCACCACACTAGGCCAGCAGATTCGCCATCGCAATACCAGAAACTTTGCACCTTAGACTCTACTGCCCATCGTTAGTCTGATGTATTCTGGTTTGGTATTTTCAATGGTACATTCTAGGTTTTTTCTTTAGTCACCTCTTATGATACCCACAGGGGTATATTCTTAGGTGATATATTCTTAGGTCTTAGGCCAAAAATATAAATATAATTCAATTCATATGCAAAAAAATATTTTGAAAGAGATATCTAAAAAGTTTGTTCATATAGTATATTACAAACTTCCAAGTAATAAGTATCTTAAAATACAACTTTTAAGAAATGTCCAGGTAAACTAGCTCTTTGTGACCGTATTTTTCGAAACTAATGATGGATTCGAATCCTGCTAAAACACGTATAGTAAAAATATATATGTAAATGTTTTTTCTGAACACTGGATATTTATGAAACAAAGCTATTGTTATTTAAATTTTTTTTTTTAAAATGGGCTTATTGTAATGAAACTATTTATATGATGCTACTGCATCTTCTTTTGTTATTAACTCATATCTGTATATATGTAAACAGACATTCATATCTCTAAACTGTTACAACTTACATTTGTTATCCGGTTCTAAAACGAGCAACTGACGACATGATTCAAGTTGTTCATTTAATTCATCAATGACAGGCTGCGCATATTTATTTTGAAAAATTATTTCACTTTTACCAATGTATGTTGAAGGTTTGTATTCTATACACTTAATGACATGATTCACGTTATTCTCGTCTTCATATTGCACCTGTGAAAATATTATGCAGTTTACAAGCAGACATTGTTCTGTCTGACCAATGAATTTTGTTGTTGTTAAAATTTTTGAACAAGAAAGCACAAAAATATTTATGTATCTGAAAACAAACTATAAGTCACGATAGCCGAGTGGTTGGGTGGTCGGAATTTCGAGTCAATAGACCCGAGTTCGATCCCCAGTTGGTAGGCTCGTACCAATGGGTTTTCAAAACTTATGTACGAATATCGTTGGCTTGGACATAAAGACGGCGACGGGCTCACCACCTGTCACGTTGTCCCGAAAATATCTTCGGTGGAAGGTGGGTCGAAGGGACTTGATTGTCTAGACTCGATCTCTGTCTACCCTGTATTGGGAATTGCGTGAAGATATTTTATTTTTATTTTTAAAACAAACTAGTAGCCATTTTTTTTAATATTTCGCTATCTTAATGGAACTAGAATCCCTTGTAGAAAGTTTGTGTAAGTTTTTTTAATAATTTAGACTATACTGATAAAAATTAGCAAATTAATATAATTCTAATAATTCTTCTTGTTCTTTTTATGCCTATGAACACAAAACTTCCCGCTCGATTTTGAGCGTAAGTAAAAGAAATAAAAAAAATCTCCAACAGTCATTACAACCCTGTGGTTGGGTGGGAATCGGAATTTGGGTCCGGCAACCCGAGTTCGATCCCCAGGTGGTTTATTTTTCAAAATTTATGTGCAATATATACCGTTGGCTTGGGCTTAAAGATGACGATAGGCTTCACTTCAGTCTTTGGTGAAAAGTGGTTCTAAATGACTTAATTGTCTAGACCTGTCCACCCCATTATTGGGAAAGGCGTGAAGATACTTATTTTATCTCGGAAAACAGTGCTATCCTATCTCTCAAGTAGGAACAAACATTACACATACATATTCCAGCAAGTTCAATCCTAAACATAGGTTTGCTAACAAAGATTTCCACATGAAGCCTTGGTCACTTGGTTGTCTTGAACCATCTTCATCCGAAACGAACCAAAATTTCATTTAGTATTAAGTAGTTACAGAGTACATAACGTGAAAAATGATTGCAGTTGGATGTTTACAAGTTCATAAGTAAAATATATACTATGTTAAAAATTTAATTTTTACTTAATTACCGTAACATCCATGTCATGATTTATGGCCACATCATGTTTAAAAATCCACAAACTGTCATAGTCATGCCCATTACAGGAAACCCAATCGCCATTAATTGAAAGGTCATTGATATAAATGTTCGTTTTTGATTGAACATAATTTTTAGAAACGTGCTTGCTGAATGCTACTGTAGACTTAATAGGAGTCAGTGTACATGCCACAAGATTTATAGTTGTTTTGACAGCACCTAAAACAGTTAATAAATTTGTTTTGTCGTAAGAATAATACCATCCTTCTCTCTTTCCGTTGCCTTAGTTTGCCGGAGACAAATAAAAAAGCATTAGAAATGCAATTGGCAACCAACAGATGGCTGGATAACCACCTAAATAAATACCAGACCAAATTCAACAGACCAGTGAGGGGCAGCAGTATCTGGTACAGAGATAACCAATCCACTTTTCAAGCGTGACAATTATGAAAAACCTCCCTTAAGAGGCCTATTTCCTGCAGTGGCCGTAACAATGAAATGAAATCCTTACCCAATAACCAACGTTGATAGAACCAAGCACTAGTGTCGTCGGGATCAGTAAATGCTGCATTTTGAACCATTTTCAATTCATGTTTATGATGTGTATCTTGTATTGGCCGTCCACCTGCAATTATTTATATAAAGTTTTTCAATAAATATCCTACTCAACATTAACTTGTTACCAAATCGCCAAAATGTAATACCTTCAACATCAGGATACAATTGTAAAAGCATTTTACTTCTGTAATGCCAAGCAGAGTAGTTTGAGAAATTATCCAGTAGCTTCTCGGTTGTAAAATCAAATTCTGCTTGCAGTGGTGACTTGCATTTACTTACTACGAATCGGCGGTAGTCCCAGGTATGAACTAAAAATGTGATATAAGACATTATCGATTTCTATACGCATTTTCTACGGGATTTACCACGGACAATTTGGACATAAAGACGTCGACGGGCTCACCACCTGTCACGTTGTCCCGAATATATCTTCGGTGGAAGGTGGGTCAAAGGGACTTAATTGTCTAGACTAGACCTCTGTCTACCCCTGTATTGGAAATTGCGTGAAGATATTTTTTTTTTACCCCGTGCGCGTTCCTCTAAACGTTCACAGGCGCTCACGCGAAGGTCAAGATGGGTCAAGAGTGTTAAAGAGCACCCAAAACTGTCTTTGGGTGCTCTTTAACACTCTTGGGAAAAGTAGTGGAATTTTTCAAACTCAGAAAAAAATGATAGCAGCCGTGAATATCTATTCATATTTCAGAGACTTTGTTATTATTATTTTAAATTGCTACTTTTTTTAATTTATAAAAAAGAACTTTTAGAAATTATTCGAGGAATTGTTCGGATTAATCCCAGCCGCTGAATTTAACTCTCATACCTTACGGCATAGTCAAAATAGTTAAAAATTCAATCAACACCACCTTGATGCTTGGCATTCCACCACAATGCGTTTTTCGCGGATGGAATGTACTGCCGTCAGCGGTATTTCCAGACAGATACGACTTAGGGACCTTCCTATTCCTCCGGTATTGCAGGTAATCACTTACCATCACGTGAGCCACCTGCTCGTTTGCCTCACTATTCTATAAAAAAAACTTACAATTTCTTTCATCCAACTTTAGATATGTATTACATAAATTAAGTTCCTTATTCCAGTCCGGATCGGTCCTTGTTGTTAAAACCCACTCTCTTTGATGCCATGAACAGTACGATTTCGGATTAATTTTTAAACAATATTCTGTCATGCATAATTCGTCATCAAAAAGTTTAGCCAGTTCTTCTTCTGATGCATTATTTGTACTGAAATTTCAGAACACACAATATAAATGGTCAGTAAATACCGAAAGATGGGGGCATAGCCATCTTTCGGTAGGTACTAGTGACTTTTACAGGCAATTAGGTAATGTGTCAGATAGCAGTATGGTATCATAGCAGTATGGTAGCATAGCAGTATGGTATACTGCTATTTGATATCAGTAACACTATTTCTGATATCAAATAGCAGTATACCATATAGCAAATTAATATAATCATAGGCAATGAGGTATGTAGGAGTGAAAAAGCATCAGCAACTTCATATTCTGAAATGGCTATGGGCTGCAGTAGCTACATACTATCAGGTGCAGCAAAAATTCATCTACTGAATAGAAACAATGTTTAATGAGCCATTGCTTTAATCTACTCTGAAAGTTTTTAAGAGTAAGTTCTCGAATTTCACTTGGAATTTTATAATATATCTTATTACACATAAAATAACAATTTTTCTGAAATAAAGATGTTTTGCACCTAGGAAAACTTAACTTCGTTATGTCTCGAAGTGAAAATCTTTCATTTGCATCAGTACATCTAAGGAACAATATTTAGGATATTTTTTACGAATGTTCCGATTTCATAAGTATATAAAGAATACAATGTAAGAATTTTTAACTCTTTGAAAATTGGTCTACAAGATTCAAGAGGGCCACATCCACAGATTGCTCTAAGACATTTTTTAAGTATTACAAAAGCTCTGTTGAAATTTGTGGAATTTCCCCAGATTAAAATTCTATAACGTAAGATAGATCCCACATAACCATGATACGCTAACATCGCTGCTTCTTTATTAACTAAGTTTCTCAGTCGCCTAAGTGCATAAACAAATTTATTTAATTTGTCGCACATTAATCTTATATGTGTTTTCCAACTACAGTGTTGGTCTAAAGTTAAGCCAAGAAATTTTACTTCTGTAACATTTTCAATTTCTTGGTTATGGTTCATAACTTTAATTTTTGGAATATTTGCCCGATTTGTGGAGAATGTATTATGTTTAGTTTTAAGTAAGTTTGGACATAAATTATTATTTTCTAACCATTTTATAGTTGATATTACTGTATAATTAACTAGATGTTCATACTCTGAAGGTTTCTTTTCATCTGCTATAAGGACTGATATGCCGTCGGCATATAAGTTGCATTGCTGATTGATTGCTAATGGTAGATCATTGATGTATAAAATAAAAAATAGGGGTCCGAGGATAGTGCCCTTAAGGAACGCCTTTAGAAATTTGTTTTAAATTCGAGCTATAAGTGACTTGATCTCCATATTCATTAGTTCTAGTTATTTGTACATATTGCTTTCTGTTAAATAAGTAAGATTTTACCCATTCATGTGCAATTCCTCTAACGCCATAGTTTTCAATTTTATTTAGCAGCAGATCGTGTTCTACATAATCGAAAGCCTTACTAATATCGATAAAACACCGGTAACCTTCCTACCTTTGTCAATGTTCTGCGTTATATGGTTAACAAGCATGAAATGATTTGAAAGTGGTGGATTTATCTTTTTGGAAGCCGTTTTGTTCTTCCCGTATAACTTTATATTTATCTAAAAAGCTGTAAAGTCTACTATGCATTGCTTTTTCAAATATTTTCGCTATTATTGGAATAAGATCTATGGGTCGATAATTATTTACATCTTTTTTATTTCCTTTTTTAAATATGGGTTTAAGTTAAGTTTTCAGTTTTTCTGGGAATATTCCGCATTCAAATAATAAGTTAATAATATAAGTTAAAATTGGAGATATCTGATCAGCACAGGATTTCAATACTTTTGTTGAAATTCCGTCATAGCCCAAAGACTTCGTGTTATTTATTTTTTGTATAATTTTTGATATTTCATCTACAGAGCATGGTTGTAGGAATATGCTTTCATTTATAGTATGTAATGTTTCTGTGGGATTTGATTTATCTCTATACCTACGTTGATTGCATAAATTAATAAAAAGTTGTTGAAGATACTTGCAATTTTGATTGGATCTTCGACCAATTTTTCGCTGTTATAAATTGACTCTATACCATCGTTTTTGTATAAATTATTAGACGATTCTTTAATGAGCTCCCAGGCTGCTTTACATTTGTTTTTAGAGTTATTAATAAAATTATTGTTAGCATTATTTTTAACTTTTATAATACATGCTTTTAAAATTTTAGAATAGGTCTGCACTCGTGTTTTAATTTTATTTGTTTTGTTTTTACACATCATAGTTAATAATTGACTTTTTGTGCGACACGACTTTTTGATACCTTTTGTAATCCATTTTGTAGTTGTATTGTGTTTTCTTATTCGAACTTTTAATATAGGAAAGCATAGGTTATAAAACATTATTAAAGTTTCATGAAAATTATTAAATGCACTTTTAACCTCCTTGTCCTCTATTACCTCTCTCCATGAAATATTAGAAAGGCATTTTTTGAATTTTATCATATTTTCACGTTGTAAAATTTGATCAATTTTTAGAACATGTTAATAAACTGTATATTCTAAATTCTCAAATAGCACTTACTATTTTAGAATATTGCGTTCTTGTTCCTAAATTTACTTATTTACTCCGCTCGAGTCCAGCATGGAAATGTTCTGATTTTTTAAAACAAATTGACCTTAATCTCAAAATAGCTTTGGAAAAAATTCTAAATTTATCTTTAGTCTCATCTAGCTGGACTCAAGCTACTTTACCTGTTAGATTTGGAGGTACCAGTATAAGAGAGGTTTCAAATATTGCGCTGCCGGCTTTCCTTACCTCCGCACACAGTGTTCATGATTTGTCACGTTAAATTCTTAAGAAAGATTTGGACTTGACCTTTGCTACCGAGGCAAGAGAAGCATGGTTACGTCTCTGTCCCGGCGAGGATATTCCACCTAACTCACAAAAACGGTGGGATTTCCCGTTGGTTCAGAATGTGCAGAAATGCTTACTGAACAATTTTCACTGTGACAGAGACCGCGCCCGCTTTCTAGGTGTTTCGACAAAGAAATCCAGTTACTGGCTACATGCTTTACCATCAAGTAACCTTGGTACATTACTAGATAACGAAAGTTTACGTATAGCTGTAGGAATACGATTGGGAGCATCGATTTGTCAACCACATCGATGTCCTTGTGGCAGCGACGTCGACGAGTTAGGCTTCCACGGACTTTCATGCCAAAAAAAGTGCCGGCAGACTATCTCGTCACGGTATGTCCTCTAATGTCTGATCTTTGTGATATAAAGGAACACTCGACGGAATCGTTTGTCCTATATTGCGTATTGTAAAATTGTCAGTTTCCATTATATATATATATATATATATATATATATATATATATATATATATATATATATATATAAATATATATATATATATATATATATATATAATTTCATATATAAAAATAGTTATCGAATTGTCTCAAGAATATCTTAATGTCATAAAAAAGAAAAAAGAAGGAAAAACAAAATTCATTAATTCGCGGGAATTTGATCTCTCGACCTCTGATCATCAGTCTAAAGTAGACCTATTAAGCTACAGACGTTTTTGATTCAGTTGTTGAAAAAAAAGTACTATATTTTTCTGTTTTTTCCACAATCTTTGAGTTTTAAACACTATTCTAATCAAAACACTTTACAATTTCACTTTATAACAAACTTTTTAATTTTATACAAAGTATCACTTTCACTGTATTTTTGGTTGCATATTTAGTTTTTTTGTTATGTTTGCATATATAAATCAATTAACTAAGTTTCTTACTGTTTAGTCTATAGGCACTTCATTTAGATGTATTTCTTTGATTCCTAATAGCTTTTTTTTAACTTTTACTGTATAAAATCGAATTAAATTCAAAGAGTATATTTACCTTTGTAACTATTTTTTTTATAACTCTATATACTAAATATTTCAGTATTTCCATACTTATGTACATACATAATGGCCTGTAACAATCCACTGCTGGATATAGGCCTCTTCTATGGGAGGGTATACTATAATCACCAGGTGCAGCTTACAAAGAAGTATGTATGATTGTGACACTTGGCGATCTGTTCTCTCTGGCTACCCCTTCAGGGATTGTGCGTGAAGATATGTGTGTATGTATGTATGCAGCTTACAAGATTGCTGGATGCTTATTTATCCTTATTATTTATGCTTATTATTTTTAAAACTGCAGCTGCATTTATTTTATTAATAAAAGAATACACTTTACCTAATCCGTTTCAATACATCTCTTCTAATGTTCCACAGGGTGTAAATATCTGGATTTGACATTAACACTTTACCTGTAAGCTCCAATAATTCATTATCAAGTTCATCTTGCTTTCTCTGAAAGTTTAAAATAAATTGTACTTAAATGTGCTGAAACCATAATACTTTTATTTTGTATATACAGTATCCAGGAACACAGATATAATATTTGTAGAGCTTACAAAAGTATCATTCATTCAAGGTGTGTGAAACTTGAATGTATGACACTTTATTAAAAGGTCAGTTCTGTGCTGAGCACTCCCATGCAATTTCTATATATTGCAAGTCTCATAATGCAAAGCAGTTGCGGTAGTGCTTAACTTCAGATAAGTCAAGGTCAAACAAATTTATTGGTCATAAATGGCTATCAAATAACCACAGAGCATGTATACAATAATATGAGCACAAATATCATAGAATACTCCACCAAATATACAAGTATTCCACATCACACCTCCTTACTTTTTTTAATTTACAAAAAAGAGGAAACCTATGAATCTTGTTTTACTTACACAGAAAACAAGACCGTCAAAACAGAATTTTTATAGGATTAGGTTAGATGCTAAATGGCTACAGCAGCTCTTAAAACTATATAATATTGAAACAATACAATATTAAATCAATTCACTGTCAATTGACTAGACATAGTCATAACCTCAAAAAACATTAAACATACTTTGGAATTTACACTGTGACAATTTAGAAAGTCATAGATGGCAGTATAAATAATATACTTGTTGTGGAGAAAGACAGACTAAGAGAGTAAAGGTTAGTTAGGTGATGGGAATTCAAAGCAGGAATCCAGCTTGATCCTCAGTAGGAAGGCTCATGCCAGTTTTATTTAACTAATATTTTCTGTAATTGTGCTGTTGGTTTGAAGAACCATAAGAAAGTATGAGGCTCACTAAATTTTATTCACAATGTTTGTGTGTAAATCAAATCTTATTTAGAATATTTTCAGTATATGTCGAAGCTTGTCATTGGCATGTAGATATATTTTTTAGTAACTCTATATTGTAAAAATAGCTGTAAACTACCAAAATAAAATAAATAAAGAAATAATCTCAAAATCTTTTGCTAAAGTGTTTTTGTAATGTTTTTTAACTAACAATTTATACATTTTTTTCACAATAACACAGGCTGATTTGTTGAGAATACAAGCAGATATTACTATTTAGCTCATGGTTTATGATGTCAACAATATTTGTGAGCTGACTTTAAATGTGATTATGATATGTTTTAATAAAATACAATAATATATTAATAACACATATTACCTTAATATGTATTTTTTCCGTAACATATTTAAAAACTTTTAGCTTTTCTTGCCTTTCTTTTTCTTTTCTAGCTTTTTCTTCATCTGAAGTTCGAACCTTTAATCTGCCGTGCTAAAAAGAAAATATAAATAATGAAATTAAAACTACATATTTATAAAATTTACTTAAAAACTTGACAATATTTTGAAATCCAAATACAAGTTTTACTTCCAAAAAGTTTATATGTTTTATATTTGTTTTTTTTTCTCTGTAATATCTTTACAAATTATAGTAATTGCTGACATCAAAAATAATAAATTCCTCATAAAATTAAATGGATATACAACAATTTAATTTACCATAATTTATAAATTTCAGATTATAAACACTGGGAAATTGGGTGTTTTCTACGAATTGATAATATACTAGAGATGGCAGTACTAGGTAAAATACGTACTGAGTTATGCTAGTACGAGTACAGCACAATACTTGTTCCATTAACCTGCTCCACGCAGGTTTAGTTTTTCGAACTAGTTCATAATCAGATCTTAGGTACAATCTTTCGTTTACGTCGGCAAATACTAGGTTATAATTACATCCGCTCTGCAAAATACTGTGAATTATAATGATACTAATATTTAATAAAACATGATGATATTTAAATTTAGTTTGAAATTGTAATACATACATACATACTTAAAGGCCTGTTGAAGTCCACTGCAGGACATAAGCCTCTCCAACAGGGAGAGCCTTAATCACATTTGCCTTAATCGCCAATCTTGGCAGGCTGATTAGCGATCGCAGACCACTCGCACCTCAGACGCTGCTACCCATTTTGGTCTGATATTTTTAGTGATGATTATCCCGCCATCTATCGGTTGCCATAATATTATTCAAGGCTGTTTCCCTTATTAGCCTCTTACGACACCCACGGGAAGAAAGGGAGTGGCAATATTCTTCCACCGTTACTACACGGTCAGAAAATCTAATAACAATAGGTAAATTAATTTGAATCGCGAAGCTTCATATTTCAACATGTTTAGGGTAAAACTGAGAGGCCTAGTTTCAGATGGATAATTAAATATTGATGCTTTATAAACTTAATTTAATTTAAATTTAATTTTAAAATATTAAGATAAAAATATTTAAAGATATAATTTAGAATTATAAATATTTAAAAATATACACAAAGTTGTACAATTCTTTTTATATATATGAACTACATAATTATTATATTTCTTTTTAAATTTATGTCTTAATAACGAGTCTCAGGTTCATGTTTTCAACACCGAGTTGAATAAAGTTTGTGTGAGTACACACATTGTTGATACTTCTAAATTCTAGAAACTTGGTGAACCCAAAACTCGATACAGAATATTCCAACGTTCTTAGATTAGCAAAAACTTCTAGATGGCATCATACGCTTACCTTGCTCATAATCTACGACTTCCGTGGACGAGTACATATGACTTTTTATGGTGTTGACAGCTCTGACGGGTTGTACAAATATCACTTTTTCTACATTTTCTCGGTTGTGTCCAATTCCTTTATACAAGTGTTTCAGTTACCTACTATGGGATTAGAACAAGGTATGTGACGTTGTCCCTATCTGTGTATGTATTTATTTAATGCAAAAAGAGGTTTAAATTCATTACACTATTGTTTATTATCCTCGCTTACCTTATACATAGTAAATTTATGCATGGCAATAGTGCATTCGTGCATTGTATTGCAATAAGGTCGATCGACCGATCGCATCGGAACGCATAGTCCGTTCCGGTGCTTAAGATTTCGTTTACGACGATTACGTTTACGTGATTACGACGAAGCATATGCAATGTGGCTTGCTTTTGTTTCTCTCTTTGTCTTGAATTATTACCCTGGAAAGAGTATAAAAGGGATGTTCATTTCAATCCGCAAGTACAAAACCCGTCAGTGGCAGCATTAGGTAATTACACACCCGAGTTCGATACTCAACTTGGCTTGAGACTCCCGAAATATGTCCTCATAGACTATGATGATGCAATCACCCGTGAATAACGCGTATGCGGCCCGTATGCATTCATACAATCACTAACATAAGCCGCATCCTGCGGCTTACTGCCTTGCCTACGTCAACGACTCTCAAGAGATTTTCTCGTGGTCGTAGCTGACGTTGACTGCTTTTAATGCTCGCCAATAATTTCAGTGTAAAATCATAAGACGCCCCGAGGGAAAATTTTCTCCAAGCAACTGGATGGTTCATCCGTGGATGGTTCTTAGTCAGTAGGCTTCTCCTGTTGAGACTCGAGTCTGACATAGTTCATTTCGGTCATCTGGCCTCCCGGTGAGGAAACTTTCGTGTATAAAGAATTTTCTCCATGGATCCATAAAAAAATTATTAAGTACAATTCGTTGATTGATAGTCAATTAGTTGACAAGTTTTAAACTAAACGACCTTATTATTCAATAAGCTACATACGGATCAAACGCCAAACCGAACGACGCCAAAGTATTAACGTCTAAATACTTGAAGTGCATTGAACGCGGTATTCTGTAAAGAGTATGCAGACGTCCCAGCAAATACTTATTTCAAAAACCTATTCCAATGCATGAGACTCATCTCTATTATATACTCTATGGTATTTTATTTTTGACGTCTTTAGGGATGCATTCCTACTTTTAGGAGATGCACGGCAACATCGAGCTTATAACTTAAATTGATTCTGTAAATGACTTACCAATGTTAACTAATGACCATCGCCTTTGTCCAAGATTTTTTTAGCACTAATCGTGGATGACATAAAATTAAATGCGATTAATGGATGGGTTAATTGAATCATGCTCAAAATGAATAGTAAGTTTCAATGCTAAACAATAAGAGGAAAAGAAACGTATGTTTACTTGTAAATTAGATTAAATAATTGTTAATTTCATCTCACCACAGGACAACACAACGCCTTGCTGTTGAAGCCCTTATTTTAAACAAATATATGCGTATCTTCGCCAAATTACGAAACTGCTATTATTAAAGTGCATAAAATCACGGATTTCTATTACTGTGTCACTGAATGTGGATGCAGCACTATCCCTAGTACCATTTTGAGTAATTATTATTTCCACTTTTTATCTTTACCATGATTCTGTTTAAGCCTGATAAATTGTGCAAAGGCAAGAATTGTTTAATAAAGCGTCCGAAACACGAGACCATCGATGTATTGATTTCCTCAATGAGCCGCATATGCTCTTCGAATACCATCTGCATACCGCCTCTCTCGATCTCGCTGTTAATCCAAGACCGCCGATGGCAACTCCGACATCCAATGTTCTGCAATTCCTCGACTCACAAATGCGGTCTGAAGTAACTGTGCCACCTTTCTGTACGTCCGTTTGAATGAGGATGGAAGGCCGACGTTCTAAATTTCTTTTGGCCAACTGTGTAAACAAATTAGATAAAAATTAGATCCTTGATCAGTTGTCAAATATAAAGGTGATCCAAATCACGCAATCCATGCTGTTTATGTAGTATCCGCTACAGTCTCAGCGGTAAAATCTTTTACAGGATAGGCTTCAAGCTAACCAGTGCCTCTATCGATCATATTTACAATATATCGATAACCTTGAATAGATTGGAAATGCAATCTCCTCGTCAAATGTGCGGGTTTACCTTGGTTGTCCGAAAACGAAAGGAAGAGATTCGCGATATGGCTGGCTTGAAAGATGATCTTATCACATGAACTGATAAGGGCGTGCTTCGATGGCTTGGGTACTTTCAGCAAATGACTGAAGACAGAATGGTGAAGAAAAAATAAAACGCCATATTTCATGTTATAAGGTGTCGGGGTAGGCCGATTCTTTTAAGACTATGAGAGTAAATTGCTCGAAGAGGAGAGGGTCAAGAGTACTCAGACAGTTAGACTTGCGTGTTCATCGTGTTATGTCTTTATTCATTCCTTTCTATATAAATCGTCATTTCATTTCAATATGAACGGTACACCACCGTCCTTTTCTTTATTATTTATGCATGTGCCTCTATACCAAAGTTGTCTGGAAGAAATCGCTTTTTAGTAATAAGACCGTTTGTCTGCGTTTTGTACCATTTAGTTGTTCCTTGTAGTTGTGTTTTTTAACTTAAATTGTGGTATATAACAAAGATTATATAAATAAAGCAAATATGGTCGCCTTATATTAGTTGATTCGTCGAAATAGGTTGGTAAATTACTGGTAGGTAAGAATATTTTATTAAACTTTTATGTTTTCTGCTCCATTAGATTTTTTAACTCTAGATCTGTACTTTGGGCTTCGGCTGTCTTTTCATAGTCATTAATTTCCAATAGCCAAAAAAATCAAAATCTTCAAAAAAAGTTATTGTGATTTTTTTCACCCTACTAGTTGGCTATCGTTATTCTTCGTTTTATTGCTTAACTGATATCAGTGTGAAGTGTATCAGTGAACAATAAGTTTTCACTTAAAAATGTTTTAAAAACATAAAAACATGATTCCTTAATGCCCATTATCATTTAAATTTAAAGATCCATTGATATTGATGGTAAAAAAAAGTAAAAAATATATTAAAGTTTACTTTTTGAAACATTGATCTTCCCTACGCTTTATTTGACAATTTTATGACTTTGACATATGACATTATTTAAATCCGAAAAAAGTGGACGGATTGTTTTGGTGCCTTCAAATTAATCTAATACTACTAATTATTTTATATAACTAAGATATTAGTGTTTGAAATAATGAATAATGCATCACAGTTCTCTTTACGTTGGAACAACTACGTTTCTCATGTGACGGAAGCATTTAATGAACTTCGGTTTTCGAATGACTTGGTGGATGTCACCTTATGTTGTGATGGTGGTAAAATCAAAGCACACAAAATGTTATTGTCTGCCTGTAGTAATTATTTTAAACAAATCTTCAAGGAAAATCCATGTCAACATCCCGTGATAATATTTAGGAACTTCAAATTCGAAGATCTTAATGCAATTATTAATTTCATGTACCATGGTGAAGTTAATATATTTCAGGAACAATTAGAATCATTCCTTATAACAGCTGAACTTTTAGAGGTAAAAGGATTGACTGATAATTTAGAGGAAGAAACATCTAAATCCCAAATAAGATTTTTTAGCAATACCTCATTAGATCTAACTTCAAAATCAGGTAGAACAAATGATGATGCAATGCCTATTCCTTCAGACGAACCAATTAATCTTGCTACAATACATGCTTCAAGGGATGAATACATTCCAGAGGGCAATATACAACAAAATTTACTAGATGTTACTGATACAGATTTGCCAGTTGAAAAGGTCAGAACCGAGGAAAGTACAACTGTGAGGACCAGAAGAAGTTCATTACCTGCAGATGAAATGCAAGTTGATACACAATCCACGTCAGCTGAAGATTTATCTGAGAAAAATACTGGTTGGTATATGTATGTAGTGTTTTTGAAAAATTTTAGGTGAGGCCTATGTTCAGCAGTGGATTCTTCATAGTAGTAGTATAGTAAAGAAGAAGATAAATAAATACATACATAGATAGGGCCAATATCACATACATTACTCTGATCCCAAAGTAAGCAGCTAAAGCACTTGTAGTAAAGAATCGGAAACAACACAAACACCCAGACCTGAAAAAGTGATTTTCCTATATTGACATGTCTGGGAATCAAACCCTGAACCTCAGACATGGTGACACCTTGAAAACCTGTGTATATGCCAATTCTCCATGGAGATAATTTATTGTATTTTTATTCTAATAGAAAAAGTAATTCTCAAGTTTACATGCAAGTTATTTAATAATGCCATAATTATTTTTTATTTATGTTTCAGATTCAGATTTAGCTAAGTTTCGATGTCAGTTATGTCCAAAAGGGTTTAAACATCCAACATCTTTAACTCTTCATAAAGATTCACATGCTGGAAAAACGCAATGTCCTGTTTGTCATAGATCATTTTCTCGATCTTATGATATGAGAAGCCATTTACAGAGGATTCACCAAGGAAAACAGTTGACAATCAAAGAAATTAGATACAAGGGTAACAGTGACACAGTGTCTAAGACATTTACCTCTTCTAATATATAGCATAAATTGTAACAATAGCTGTAATTAAAGCACTCTGTGCATAATACCTATTAATGTAAAATGTATAGCTTAGTGACAGATTATGTAAAACTTTAGTGCTAATATGAATATTTATTGAAAGTTTCTTAAGTCACAAATGAAGTTGCTCATTGCTGTAGCTTTTGCTATTTTTATACTAGTCTTAATTATTACTTTTTGTGTATAAAGTTGTTTCTATAATCATTTTATTAGTTTTATTGACATGTTGATGAAACATTTACAGGGTTCCTGTTAATCCACCCAGTTTCTTTGTTTTTAAACAGTTACAGAGTTATTTTCCATGACATTGGTTCAAGTGAAAGGTTACAATTTCTTTTATTTAAATGTAGAATCTAGTACAGTCTTTTCTAGAGGTTTTAAGTGTACAGTTTTTGACAGTACAAGGAAGCAGAAAATGAGATAATAAATATCTTTAATTGCACCTATGGTTGATTAACCTGCATCAAAAAAAAAATTATATGTTGAACTATTAAATTGCTTAAGATATCCTGACTGACTTTTTATCATTGTTATTAAAGCCAGTAAATCCAATTATCCCGTACAAAACCGAGTTTTGATAAGTAGATGTTGATATCATATACACACCTTGGTACCACCACACACATAGGTATGTTTTCAGCTTTTAAACTATTTTAGGTACTCTGAAAGCACTTGATTAAAAACAGCGGGATTCTTACATCCAAACCGGGACATACAACAGTTACTCATCCCTTTACTTCAACTTATTACTTTTACAAGGTTACACATATACATATAGATAGTGACGACATCATATCAATTGTTTGATCCAAAAGTTAGATGCTCATGGAATTAGAAACAACAAAGGCACTAATGACCATATCAGACCAGAAAAAATATAGAAAAAGTAGTTTCCTATTATTACCAATTCTGGAATCGAAACCGGGACCTGAGAGCTGGCGACTGGTGTGTAGGCCACTCGACCATGGAGTACATCACAGGTAGTCAAAGAACATTTTTTAATGAACATATGTTTATATAGCACTAACAATACCTAATTTTCTAGTTTGCCAATGATTTAGCTAATAATAATTATTCATTAACAGTTCACAAGTAAGTCACTACTTTCACTAGACTTACTTGGTAGTAGAAGTTTCTAATTTCAAGTACAACAGATTATTGCATAAGTATTGTGCATCAATTTCGTCATCATCAAACAGAAGAAACAGGAGAAAAAACTCCGTAGGTATTATTATTTTTGTATTTTTTCAACAAAGGAAATTCATAATTGAACATTAATTTAGAAGTAACATGGAGCGATCAACTCACTCCCAGTGGTTATTATCATTAATATATTTATTTATTTTGTTAAAATCCGTCTTGAACAGTTATTCTTTGACAAATGCCTTCGTAAGTTCAAGTTAAAAGGCAATTTTTGCACATGTTTCGGCATTTTTCTGTATAAGCGAACACACAACCATGAAGTCTAGTAACTGGTGTTACATGCTAGGGTTTGTTACTGGGCATTCTTTTAAAAGTTGTATTGCATGGCCATGATTAAAATATTTCTTTAAATTTTTCTTAAGGAAACCTTGCACTTTAAATTATAAATAGATATAATGACTGTTTTGCAAAATAAATAACGCTTACTTTTCATTAGCCTCATGTCCCCATATTAAAATACCACATGTCATTGTGCCATAGAAATAATTAAAATAAACAATTTAATGACTTCTTGTATTTACGCGAATACTACACATAAAATCCGAAAATCGTTTCATTTTAAATAAACAATTTATTTATAACTTATTCTTGCAAGTGTAATATATCGGGCCCCATTGGAGCTTATTATCAAGAGTTATACCAAGAAAAACGGTCGTATCCCCATGGTCTAACTCTCTCGAATATATAAGTACATTAATGCCACCTAGATGCTTAACTTTGGGTGTTTAAAACTTAACACATTTAGTTTGAATATCATTTAAAGCGAATTATTTACAATAAACTGAAGAACTACACCAGACATAGTATTATTTACCTAATCAATCCGTCGTCAGCAATCTTGTAACAGATGCAGTTTGATTTTGAAAGTTACAAAGGTATCGTTGGTAAACATTACTATATCATGTTTATTTCCTACAAGTAGTGTTATCCCGTTAAACAGGGTAGATATTAATATAAATAAGAAATCGAACTCTGCGGAACGCTCATCGATATCGTGGTCCCAGAAGAACTTGTAACCATGGATTACAACTTTTGAATTCTATTAGATAAATAAGAATTTATAACCTGTGCACTCTCCCAAGCCTTAAATATTTGCTTAATTAGCTCTACACCATCATCAGGTATTACGATCTTTTGTAAAACCAAATTAGAAGTCATAAAACTTCTGCGTTTCGTCTGGTGAGTGCAGGTAACCGGAGGCCCCCCCCCCTAATTTGGGGCTGTAAGGCCGGCAACGCATCTGCTATGCCTCTGGTATTGCGGGTGTTCATGGGCGGCGGTAATCACTTACCATCACGTGAGCCACCTGCTCGATTGCCACCTCCTCCCTTTTCTATAAAAAAAAATGTTTTAAAAATTGATTAAATAATAATTGATAATTTTCTGTTTAATTAATAACTGATGGTTTTTATAAATTTTACTAAGTGTTGGTAGTACAGAAATAGGTCTAAAATGAAAATACTCCTAAGGTTTATTTACATAGCCGTAAAATTTCGCAAACGGATTGGCGAACACGGCTTCAAACCTTTGAATAAATCTCAACATTGAAGATTTTTCATTGGCAGCGTTTTACAAGAATGAAGATTGTAGAAGAAGAAAGGCAGTTGTATTTTCTTACGGCTGAGCTTCGTTTTAGGGATTGGTCCCGCATTTATCTTGGGCCAAAAATGTCACTTTTATAACAACTTCTTTACTCACACATGAAGTGCATGCTTCATGCACATCGGGTTCATGTAATTAGTTACGAGGTATCTTTTTCCCGTACTTTTTTCTTTTCAAAACTGGGCTAGAAAGAGGTTTTGACTATTAAGTCTTATCGACCCATCTTTCACTAAAGCTTATTTGGAACAACTTAACTGGAGGTGAGCATATGGTCGTCTTTGAGTTCAAGCCAACGGTACAATGTAATTACATAGATATATATTTATAAATATTTAAACAATGACTCGAGTACAAACATTTAAAATTATCGCATCTAATCTTAACCCCTAGATAACTGGATTCGAACACTATACTTAGCTTTTAAGGCAGAGTCACTATCAACTACAATTCCAGACCACTTGCACCTCAGACGCTGCTACCACATCTTCGGTCTGATTATTTTGATCTGACATTTTTAGAGATGGTTATCCCGCCAACTATAAAAATCGGACGTCATGCAGCGATGGAGCGAATTTTATAGAGAGATGTATGCGTGTGATGATCTTAGTGAGGGATCCGGGGGTGACGCCGTGACTAGTACGCCAGACTCGGACTTCGATGAGGTCATCAGCATGAAAGAGATTGAATGTGCGATTCGAAGTTTGAAATGCGGTAAGGCTGCGGGACTAGACAGAGTTACTGCTGAAATGGTCAAGTATGGTGGGCCTCGCGTCTGGGACAACTTTCATCTGCTGTGCAATTTGTGCTGGCGAACGGGGGCTATCCCGGATGATTGGCGATCCGCGGTCATTGTGCGTTTATATAAAGGTAAAGGTTCACATTATGACTGCGGGTGCTATCGGGCGATCAGCTTGACCAATGCGGATTTAGACCTGGAAGAGGATGCACGGGTCAAATGTTTTCTCTCCGCATGATCACGGAGAAACTTCTGGCTGCTAACCAGAAGATTTTCTGTGCTTTTGTGGATCTCGAGAAAGCATTTGATAAGGTTGTAAGGAAGAAAATGTAGGAACTGTTGCCGGGGTATGGTGTGGATGGTCGATTGCTAAGGGCTGTACAGTCACTTTACTGTGAGTGTAAAGCCTGTGTGCGGGTAGGGCATGACCCGTCACCCATGTTTAGCATCCAATCGGGCGTAAAACAGGGTTGTGTCATGTCTTCCTGGCTGTTTATACTGTATTTCGACAGCTGTTTACAGAAGCTGAAAGATAGTTGTTTGGGTGTGAAATTGGGTGATATTAAAGTAAATTGTCTGCTGTATGTTGATGATGCCGTGCTTATTGCACCATCAGAGGCAGAACTGCAAACATTAGTCACGTGTATGAAAGAAGAATGTGAAATTAAAGGTCTCCGTTTGAATGCTAATAAAACTAAGGTTCTGCTATTTGAAAGGGACGAAGAAAGAACGAAGTGTGAAATATGGGTAAATCAGGAATGTCTAGAACAGGTAAATCAAATTGTATATTTGGGGAGTGCGTTTAGCCTGGATAGAAGATGTGATTTAGATATGAACAAGCGTGTCGCAGCCGGGAACAAAGTCAATAGTGCCCTGACTGCGTTAATCAAAAGGCAAGGCGTAGTGAAAAGTGCACGCCTTGCAATACATAACGCAGTGTTGGTATCGACTTTGTTATATGGCAGCGAAAACTAGGTAAGCCAGAAGAAGCATAAAAGCAGGTTGAACGCAGTGGAGATGCGATCTCTTCGTAAAATGTGCGGCCTTACCATGGCCGACCGAAAGCGAAACGAAGAGGTTCGCAATATGGCAGGTTTGAAAGATGACCTTGTCACAAAAATTGATAAGGGCGTGCTTCGATGGTTTGGGCACGTTGAGCGAATGAGTGAAGACCGAATGGCGAAGAAAATATAAAGCGCGAAAGTTAATATAAACATTAAAAGGGGTCGAGATAGACCGAGACTAACTTTCGAAGACCATGTGAGCAAATTGCTCGAAGAGGGGAGGGTCAACAGTACTCGGAAACCTCGACGTGCATGTATGAAGAAGATAATGAATCTGAAAGAAGCGAAAGAGGTATGTAGGGATCGTGATACTTTGCGATCTGTTCTCTCTGGCTACCCCGTCAGGGATTGTGCGTTATGCCGCCAACTATCGTTTGCCTTACCGATATTCAAGGCTGTTTCCCTTAGTCGCCTCTTACCACATCCACGTGAAGAAAGGGAGTGGCAATATTCTTACACCGTTTCCACACGGCCGGTAGCAATACATCTTATAGTATACATTACATTATATATATTCGAGTATAAAATAATCTTTGTCTAATAGAAAGATTAATGTATACTCGAAATATAATTTTCTAAAAAGAAATTAAATAAAAAGAATTTTTCTAAAAAGATGTCACATTTAGTGAGATCTTTTTTTATATAGGAGTAGTTATTGTTAGACACAGGTTGCAAGCTAGAAGGAAAATCTCATAAATTTAAGTTAAGATAAAAAAATTCTAGCTTTTATAGACTATGCGAAGTTTTGAATAATACAAATTATTTGCCGTATGGTAAAATTAAATCGACTGGTGTGAAGTGCGCGCTGTGTGGCAATGCGATTTTTTACACGGCAGCTTAAGTAGGCGATTAGAATTCTATATAAGCAGTTCTGTATAGTAAGACATAATATGTTATATATGTATGTAAGTATATATATATATATATATATATATATATATATATATATATATATATATATATATATATATATATATATATATATATATATATATATATATATATATATATATATATATGTATGTATGTAAGACATAATAGAAGAGAAGAAGAGATATGTTAGCAACCAAAATGTCTTTAGCTGTAGGTAAAGCTTCCTTTTCTTAGTTTAAATTTTTTGTTTCACTTTTAATTTTTGATACATTTTGGAAAATTATTTTCGTAAGTAGAAAGTTAATTACACAACATAGTTACGATCTTATACAGAAAAAGTGGACATTTTTTTGCTTTTATTATTAATATGTTACCCTAAGATACTAATATATAAAATGGGCTTTCAAACTTAAACTATAGCAATTTACGATGCGACGCGTGTGTCGGAGTTTGGAGTAGATAGATATCGCGAAATAAAGATGAGAAGTAAGGGGAGCCAGTGCAGCTTAAGCTAGGGGGAGCAAACCGATGCATGCTTCTCTAGTCTGTAGCCGGGACGGGGTGGCACAGGCGGGGGTGGGCGGGGGCCGTGCGGGCTGCGTTCGATACGCGCGCGCGCCGCGGACTTCTCATATTCAGTCGCTTTTTGACGCCCCTTGTGTTTGGTCAGTGCCGTAGCGGGCCGTTACATACCAAAACTACGATATCGATATTTCAATACCATCTTTAAGTACGTAAATTATTATCATTTTAGTTTGATGTATAGTTTACATACAGTGTATTAAGTCGTAGTAGGTTAAATTATGCGTTAGTTTAATATAAAATTGTTTTATTTAATTTGTTTACATTCGTCTCACATGTTTACTGTAAATATGAAATCATTAATAATCGAAGGTGTTGTGAGTTAAAAAAATCTGTGTATAGTTATAGTGATACAACTTGTGGTAAATTCTGAAATAATTTTCAAACGTAGATTTCAAAAATAGAGAATTCGAAATATGTAGTTCTACAAATACAACTGCATAAGTTCCACTACTTTACAAAGAACGAGTTTATTGCGTGTAAATAGTAGACCTCAACTGAAATATCGTGAGCTTAATCACTGAAAAATAAGTGTGTGAATATTTAATGGTGTGTCGTGATGGAAAGCGCATACAGTCGAGATTGGCTCGCAAAACGTCGCGCGACGGCGCAACGGGGGTATTGATCGGCGGCGGCGGTGGGTCGCGAGACGCCGGCGTTCCTGCCTGCCGCCTAAATAAAGCTCCGCATGTGTGCCGCCCTTCGTCGTTGCCGTCGTCTCCGCCGCCGCCGCCGACTCGACGCATGATTTGCGCTACTATGCAGTCAGACATATGATTTCAATTATTACAACACATTAAAATCATAATAACGGGGTTATCAACACCTGTTATTTTTTCATTAATATCTCAAATTACTACATTGCTGTACGCGATTTCTTTTATTTAAATGTCAACAATTCTCTGTAAATCATGCGATTATTAGCACGTACTTTATTTAATTTAATATTGAATTAGGTTTACAAGTTTTAGATTTATTACTGTAGTAATTAACGCTACGTATTTGCTTTTAGGGAAATGTTGGGATAGCTGAAGCAAGTTACAAGTGAGAGCCATGGCGCGCATCGTGCTGGCGAGCGGGGCCTTGCTCTGCGTCCTAAGCATGACGCTGCAGACGCGCGCGCTCACAGTCTTGCCGCACGACGTCCGCCCCGGCCATGCTGTACGCCATTTTATAGGAAATTATTCCCATTATACTCTACTGGATCCCGAATATTCATCTTACTTTACTCTTCTAAACGATGGCCTTTTAATGACAACCGCAGATTTGGCTCCTTTACTCGATCAATCAGTAAATCTCGCTATTTTAGAGCAAACTCCATTTAGTAGTTCTGCCCATTCAGTACACCTTCTTGTGGTGGATCGTAAGAAAATGCTCAGTTTTCCAACATCTAATGGAATACGCGGTGAAATTGCGGAAAATGCACCAGCAGGATCAGTGGTTGATCTCCCACCGATAAAAGCGACTGCTCTTCTAAATGTTGGGCCTATAGCTTATAAAATTATGAGGGGAAACGAAGACGCAGTATTTTCTTTACGTGATAAAGGCAAAAGTGGAATACCTGAAGTTGCATCAGTTATTACAGAAGGAGATGTGGAAATAATTGCCGTGAGGCCTCTTGATGCTGAAGCCAAAAATACATATGACTTGGTACTACAAGCAACTGATTTGAGGGGGGCAAATAAGGCAAGTCTTACTGTAAGAGTAGAAGTAACAAACGAAAACGACCATGAGCCAATTTTCGAACAGGAAATATATTACTTTGCTGTCAATGGAACCATAGATCAAAATAGTGATAATGGTACGGCACACTGGCAAAGGTTCTCAAATATTGGCAAGGTGCATGCTTATGACGCTGACAGTGATCGAGTATATTATTCTTTAAAATCTGCCAGCAATCTAGTAGTTATTGTACCGCAAACTGGAGAGCTGATTCTTGCCGGTGAGCCCGATAGTCACGAAGCAGAAGTGCAAGTGATCGCTCACGATACAGGCTCTCCTCCTCGTAAAAGCCGAGTCGCTCAAGTTTTCCTAGAGTTTGTGATACGAGACCAGAAAGATCTCCCCGCCTTGCGTCGTCAAAAGCGACGTGTTACTCGTGCTGTTCGCCCAACAAAGCGTATCGAATTCACAGAGGCTGACGGTGAAGTTGAGGGCCGTGCGGTCTTCACGCTAGAAAAAGAAACTGATCGTGAAACATTTAAAATTAGGGATGAAAATCCTTGGGTTACTGTTGAACCTAGTGGTGTAGTGAAAGTTAAAAAGAAGTGGGACTATGAAGAGTTGGGGCCTGAAAAAACTATTGACTTTTGGGTTACCATCAGCAACGCTGGAAATGGAGGTGAGTCAAAAATTTTATTACTAGAATGTGATCATCCTCGGATTTAACATTATAATATTTATAAAATAATTCTGAAGATATAGTTCTTTAAACCTTTTTTAAAAAAAATTTAGACATTCACATACACTTAAATTATTAAGCAATCAAGCAATTAAAAAACACGTGTGGTATCGAGGGATAGGATCGCAGTTCCTTATTATAAAAATATTAATTTTAAGTTCTATTCGAGGTACAAAGAAAATAATTATTCGGGTATGGATATTTTATTATCATTTTTTATTGATAAAAATAAAAGAAAAACTGCTTTACAAAGTTATCAACTTTATTTTATTTACAAAGATTTAGAAATAATAACCGTCATCACATAGACTATACATTGGACACTGTATAGCCATCATACAACGACTATACATAAATAACAAAAATCTTACGTTACGGACGTTTTTTCCTGGTTATGGTACCCCACCGCATCGTTTCATAAGGAACTTCGTTCCAAAATATAAGTTATTCATTCAGAGCAGTCTGTTCTATTGAAATAGTGATCGAGAAGAGTATTCATTATTTTTTAAAATCAAAATGTTTTTTATCTATAAAGTCTTTATCACGAATATATATTATTTTATGTATGGTCATAGTGTAGATAGACCTACACTTGGCACCTGCCGAAGCGAATGGGGCAGTCGAGCGTTACATTATGTCGACAGGTTCGACGTTTATGATGGTGAATGCAGTCATGGTACTTATTTTTTTAGTGATGTTCACACCATCTCTTGATAATGACCGATAAACATTCGATCAGATTAAAAACATCAGAAAAAAGTGTAAAGGATTGATAGTTTTTAAAATCCAAATCACGGATGCATTTCACACTTTACATTCACATATAATTAGGAATAATGGCGAATAATTTATCCATATTTTTCGAACTCGAATCTCAAAATTTTGTGATAAGCAGTGTAGATGTAAACTAATATAATATCTTTTCGTAACGCTAGTAACGCGTAGTAAGGAAAATATTTCTTCTCCAGGGACCTATTTTTTTCCGAAATTTCTGTAAAATTTAAATAAAATAAATAACGTTATTGTTCAAAATGTTGATCGTAATAAGTTTGTACTAATACATTCATAATCACATTCTTAACGGCCTGTGAAAGTCCACGAGTCAAGGTCTTTAAGATGATACCTTAAAGAGGATTTGCAATAATCGCTGCGCTTGAACCCTATTTCGGTTTGGTATTTTTAGATATAGTTATCCCGCCGTTTATCTGTAGCCCACATAGAGGAAAGATACCAACCCACATTGGCCTTAGTAAGAGTGTTTTAGGATTGTGGTTAGCCTTTTCTTGGGTAAATACCACAAACCTAAAACTCGACACGTATGTAATAATATATCTTTATTATATAGAGTTGGAAGAATTTCCTATTAGAAAAATACAAAACGTAAAAGAAAGTGAAATATAATAAAGACAGGTGGATGCCGCCGTACAGAATGCGTTGAAAATCAGAGACCTGTCGCACGGTCCCGAATACTTCGTTTTCGATTTTTTACGCTGCAGATCACGACGCTTAGATGGAATGCAATTTATCGTTTGATTTTTTTTACTATTGTCTTTAAATATAGTAACAACTTAATGTAGTAGTACAATAGTTAAATAATAATACGTATATTAAATATGAATATGTATATTTAAAATAAATTTATGTTCATTCATGCAATTTATTACCAATACTGAAAAAATATTGGTTAAGTGGTGTCAGATATTATAGTACCTTACTTCATATTATAACTAATGATACCAATCACAAATAATAAATATTTAAAATGGAAATTTTACATGTTTTTAATATTAAACATTATGTATAATATGCAAGAGGTTACGTGCTGCTCTGTTTTCTTTCAATTAAATCAATTTAAGTAAGACAACATTTTTTTCTTTCTACGAAGGCGATTCTAGAGTGATTGATTGGGTGATCGGAATTCGAGTTAAGGTTGGTACCAATGGCTATTTTAAAAACTTATGTACGATTTATATCACTCTCCATTTGTCACGTTGTCCGAAAACATATCTTCGGAGGAAGGTGGGTAGAAATGACGAGACCTCTCTCTACCCCTGTATTGGGAATGGCGTGAAGTTTTTTATACATTTTTTCTTTTATGATAAGCTACATTTTCTTCTTCTTCTTCTTTCGCCATCACTTCCTTGTTCTCCAAAATAATGGAGTCCATTACAAACTGTCAGCTCTTGAGGTACTTAGAGGAGCACCAGTTGATCAGTGACCGCCAGTACGGCTTCCGTCGGGGTCGTTCAGCTGGTGATCTTGTGTACCTCACTCATCGATGGGCCGAGGCAGTACAGAGCAAGGGTGAGGCCCTGGCAGTTAGTTTGAACATAGCGAAAGCCTTTAATCGGGTATGGCTCGAAGCTTCCGTCATATGGGTTTCCCGAAAAATTCACTAGTTTTCTCACAGGCCGGAGCATCAAGTGTTGACGGTGCATGCTCGGACTCCAAGTTTATGAACGCTGGTGTTATAGCTGGTGCTGGTCCCACAAGGCTGTGTGCTATCGCCAACCCCGTTTCTTCTGCATACCAATGATTTGTTACAAATTAGTAGCAGCCATTACTATGCAGACGACAGCACTGGTGATGCCCTATATACCGGCCGTGCCAATATTTCTCGGGAACACGTCGACGAGTACCGGAACAAACTTGTGGTTGAGATTTTGTTAGACAAAATCTCCGACTGGGGCCGACTAAATTTAGTCCAGTTCAACCCTAAAAAGACATAAGTTTGCGCGTTTACCGCTAAAAAAAACCCTTTGTCGTATCACCTCGTTTTGAGAGCACTCCACTAGTTGCCTCAGCCAGCATCGGAATCCTTGGCGCCGACATATCGAGCAATGTTCAGTTTCGCGGTCATTTGGAAGAGAAGGCCAAATTGGCCTCTAAAAAGCTTGGCGTGCTCAGTAGAACACGACAGTATTTCATGCCGGCCCACCGCTTGCAGCTTTGTAAGGTGCAGGTTCGGATCACATGGAGTACTGTTCTCATATCTGGGCGGGGGCACCCCAGTGTCAGCTCCATCAAATTGACCGTATCCATCGAAGAGCGGTTCGAATCGTCGACGACCAAGTTCTGTCTGATCGGCTAGATCCCCTGGCTTTGCGAAGAGACGTTGTATCTCTTTGCATTTTTTACAAGATGTACTATGGGGAGTGCTCCGAGGAATTGTTCGGATTAATCCCAGCCGCTGAATTTCACCATCGTACTTTACGGCATAGTCAAAAATACAATCACCACCATGTTGATGCTTGGCATTCCACCACAGTGCGTTTTTTGCGGAATTTACTGCCACTCACATGCACTTTATGGAATGTTCTGCCGTCAGCGGTTTTACCGGACCGATACGACTTAGGGACCTTCAAGAAAAGAGCCTATATCATATCATAATAGCCATTCTCAAAAGCCGGCAACGCATCTGCTATGACTCTGGTATAGCGGGTGTTCATGTGCGGCGGTAATCACTTACCATCACATGAGCAACCTGCTTGTTTGTCAACATTTTCTATAAAAAAAGCTCTTTAAAATTCCACAAGGAAAATTTTTTATCACACTCATGATTAAGATTTTGGTTAATTTATGAGCATCAAAATAAAATCTTTCATTTTTGTTTTAGTAATATCCAAAAAAAAATGTCTTCACGCATTTCCCTACACAGGGGTAGACGGAGATCTAGTGTAGACAATTAAGTCCCTTCCTTGTAGACAATTAAAACCTTCCTCCGAAGATCTATATTTAATATTCAAAAATGAAAAGTTTTAAAATGAAAATTTATAACTTTGCGTTTTAAATTATAAATATAATATAAATATCATCACGCAATTCCCAATTCAGGGGTAGACAGACAAGTCTAGACAATTAAGTCCCTTTGACCCACCTTTCACCGAAGATATTTTCGGGACAACGTGACAGGTGGTGAGCCCGTCGCCGCCTTTAAGTCCAAGCCGACGATGAAATTCGTACATAAGTTTTTGAAAAACTCATTGGTACTGCCACCTGGGGATCGAACTCGGGTCTCTCGACTCGAAATTCCGACCACCCAACAACTCGGCTATCGTGACTTAAGAGATATTATCTTTACTCATGCGAAATTTTCTATTTTTTACAATTTTGTAACGAAAAATATTTTTAATAAAATATCGCGAGTGCTTTAGTATGTAAATAACATTAGTATAAATGTACAGTATCTCCTTTATCTTTACTAATAACATAAACTCTGATTTTTTTTGTTGATATGCATTCACGTTTAATCCGCTGTTCCAAGCATGTTGATTTTTAAGACTTAGATTATAGGCTATTTTACGCTCGAAATATTTGAACTCAACTGAAGTTCAGGAAAAGCATCATATATTATATTGTCACTTTTAAGGTGATGGGGTAAGGCTTTTATTTATGGAAAGACAACAGATATAAGAGTTTTCGCTTTCATAATATTAGTATAGATTAATATAGTACCCACAGTGTCTTTTTCATGTAAGCGTAGAGGATATACCTATCCTAGATTGTTAATCCTGTTAAACTTTTTATACGTAGGGAAATGCCTAACGTACGTACGTAACTACCCCTGTGGTGGCAGAAAGGGCTCGCACCGACTAAAACACCTCGGAGTTTCGCAATCGCCGCTTGTTGGCAGATCCTCAGAACGCTTTCGCACACATCCATGAACCCACCCGCGCTGGCCGCCCCAGGCATTTCCTCCTGGGGAGAGAATGAATCCCTATCCCTCATGGCTAGGCGCGTGGTCTACGAACCCCCGAGTCCGACACCTGGAGGTCATGGGGCTCAGAAACTTAGGTGCTTGTCCGACTCACTCGTCACTCTGCGGCAGATCTGGACTTCGGCTCCACCACAGACGATATTGCGACCGCGGGGGCGGAGGGAGCGGCACCTCGCAAATCTGGCACTTCTCTCCCTCTGCGATCACAACTCGGCCGCATCAAGGGTGTGACATTGGGTTCAGAGCAATGTATGTGATGTTATCCCAATGCATGTCTTTATTCATATTTTTTATATCTACATAAGTTAGGAGTTAGAACTCTCTTCCATATTTTGCCCTCTCTGTTCTGTACTGTATAACATGGAGTAGTCATGAAAGTAGAAGTAAACTAGTGAGTACATATATCGCTCGTGTGGTATCGGCCAAATACAAGCATTCATATACATCTCGTGGGATACCAAATTGATATTAACCAATTTAGTCAACAATAAAATATTAAAATGTTTAATTTCTCAAAAATCCATACACCATAAGAATATTGCCGCCCTTTTCTGCCCTTGGTTATCGTAAGAGGCGACTAAGGTAAAAAGACTTCAAAACACTTTTGATTACAGAAAGATAGCAAGATAACCATTTTAAAATGTATCAGAATAAAATTCAGTAGACCAGTGCAACGGGACTAAAGTGCAAGTTGCCTGGTACTGTCATCGCCAATTCGCACGCTATGCACTGCTGTCGACTTTGCAGGCCGTCGTGATTCGCGTGTTTGTCGTCGCCGTCGCCGCGTCACGCGTTTCAACACGAAATGTCCAGTACAGTTTCTAAGAAGCTACGTTGAACTTACTTTTCTCGACAAACTTCTAAAGTGCGAATGAAGGTTATCGGCGTTTCAAACTCTCAACGAGTTTACACATGTACCCTAAGGTTTGATGATCGCCTTCGCTTAACGGTCCCACTTCACCTGTTTTCATTCGAACACGCAATATAAGAATCGAGCCTTCCATAAATTTAAAAGGGATCGTTCGAACGACAACTGGTATGTAATATGTTATTCATGATAACAAAGCTGACTCTTCGTCCGTTGATATTTCTGAAATAATTAGGCATAACGTAGTTCATTTATCGGACTTTCTCGCTTTAATGCTTTATTGCCATATCTGTCAGTAAATCTTGGGCGAAATAGAGTATATAAATCAGAGAGAAAAAAAAATCATACATACATACATAGATAAGAACAACATCACATACATTGATTTGATCCCAAAGTAAGCGCTTAAGCACTTGTGGTATTAATAAATACGTATATAGATAGGAACAACTTCACATACATTGCTCCGATCAGAATGTAAGATGCTAAAGTACCATAAGCACACCAACACCCAGATCTGGTTTTTATACATTGACCCGACCAGGAATCGAACCCGGGACCTCAAGATGGCACTTTAAAAACCGGTGTTTACGCCACTCGTCCACGGAGGTCGTCAAATCGTGTGGAATTAATAACATGTTGATAAATGAGTAAACACAATAAAATAATATATAGTAAATTTAGTAAATTGATTTTCTTTCTTTCTAAATATATGCTCAAATATTTATTTATTATACGGATATACATACACAAATAACTACTATACTTAACATATGTAATAAATACATAACGTTGAGGAGATAATAATAAATGAAAAAAATCTCAATTTGGCAAACGGATTTATTTTTGTCCGGACACTTCCAACCATAACATTAAAACAATGTTTATTCAGAAGTTTCTTGACATCATGAGGAAGAGCGTTTCAGAAGAGCGTGGACTAAACAGTAAAAGAGGATGTAAAGAATATGGACAGAGGTCTAGTCTAGATAATTAAGTCCCTTCGACCCACCTCCCACCAAAGATATTTTGAGACATACAACATATAATTTAAAGAACGTGGAACCCGGTCATGTGTGGACTAATTAATAATGAGCTTATCGTCGTCTTTATGTCTAAGCCAACGATGTAAATGGTTCAAAAGTTTTGAAAAACCCACCAGCACGAGCCTACCATCTGGATACTGGACTCGGGTCTTTAGACTCGAATTCCGATCAACCACTCGGCTATCGTGACTTTTTTAACAGTTATTATTAAGTGTATAATTTCATTCACGACTAAAGCCTTACCGGTGGTACTGATGAATGAAATAATAAGTTAATAGTCACATAGATGAGGAACCTTAAAATGAAAACAATTTTACTAATATTATAAAATTTTTTTAACTTTCTTATTTCTCGAAACTGAATGTTACCCACTGTTAGCTATTAGCACCTCAGTTCCCATCTGAGTGCTATAAACGTGCTGTAGAGCGTCTCAAACGCCGCAAAAGTATAAAATACGCGATAAAAACTGTAAAATTATTTTCGTAAATGAAAGAACTAATTAAAATATGTAAGAAAAAACAATTTTAAAACTAAGATGTTAATGTTTATGTAAAACAGCGTCGAAATACAGTGTTTGCCTTGTCATGTACATTTTATTTAGGAATTTACTCTTATGGAAAATTAGAAAAAAGAAGCGCGCGAAATCTGATGGAATAGTATGCTGCACTTCGCTAAATAATCCTTCGCAGCATAATTTTAGAATATTACGACGCGCTCGTTCAACAAAATATCGAGATAATGTAATGCGAGTTGCATATTATTATAAGCATATGCCTGTCATCCAGATGCGGGTTTACGGGTAACGAATTTATACTGGTGCTATTGTCGGCATACATATCCAGAAATAATTTCTTCTGCTCTAGATTTGATGTAACGACAGTCGGCTGCCACATAATCCGTTGGTCCGTATCAATAATTGCTTAGTGTGACATTACGTCTAGCGCCCGAAATTAGGTTGAAATTGGCACATCCGGAACAAGCACATATGTTGGAATCTTGAATTTTATTATTTTATCTTTATATTATTAAAGACTGCACTGAGGCAAAAAGGATTAACTGGATTTATTTCTTTTTTTAGTCAATGACGTTACGATTTTGTGTATACCAGTTTTTTTTATTGTTTTTGATCCTTCTACTTTTAATCATGAGGTTAAGAGGAAAGCCAAAATCTAATTATGTACTCCTTTTGAATAAGCTAATTTGTAGGATATTTTTTATTAATAAGCAAATTTTAGGGATATTTTATTTTTATATATTGCATATTCGCAATAACTTTTTTTTCAGAGGCAGCATAACATTAGAAGCATACATAAGATGGCCTATACGTATAAGATGACCTATATATAACATAAGATTGCTCAGTTGAGTAGTTGGCAGACCAGTAGCGCCGATGGTTAGGAATTTTATGGATTTTATGGATATTAGGATGGTTAATTTTACTAAATACTAAATATATCTACATAACTTCGATGCTTCATAAATTCTTCGTTATTCTTTTATCACTTTTGGTTATTTGTTTGGTGTTTACGCCTAGGGAACCGAAAGTGACAAACTTATATATTTTTGAATTCGGTCCTACTATAAATCAATAAATTGGCTATTGGTCAGTCATACGCTTAGTAAATAATTTTAAAATTCCTTTAGGTCTCGTTTTTATTCGGAACAGTGACTAATGCATTATACCAATATGTAGTTAAGTCGTTCGCGATTCTGTTTCGCTTCGTTTCCATGGCGTATTTCGTTAAATTCACTCGTTCATTCAATCAATGACTCTGGACGCGGGCGTCGGTCGCACTACAATTGACGTTCTGGCCAATTCCCCTCATTGTGTCCACTCGCTACAATTATGTATGCGCACTTCCTATGCTCGACCCCACGAACTCTATGACCATCGCATCTGTTCGCGTTTATTTTAATTCTTAATTATTGTTGATACCATGGGATGAGAAGTCATCAGCTTGTTAATTAGGAAGTGGTTTTTTTTGGTGTGTAAAGTAAAGTTTAATAAGTCAAGTATTAGAATTGTCGAGAACGATAAGATTTTCCTTTGCGTTGTGAGGAAATGCGTTTCATGTTAATTTAGCACACATCCATTTATCTTAATACATTTTTCCTGGCGGGATAAATCCTTTAATAAAATTTGGCGACCCTTATCTCATATAGTATTAAGTTCCTGTGGGATGTGAAAGTAACAGGGGTTCAACTTGTGGTACGTTGCTATTGTCTTTGGGATTTAGGCAAAATTTTCTGAACTGCCACCTACTTCTTGTAGGAGAAACGTATTTATAAAAAATATCGTTTTCTGTATGTTTATATCCCTATATCATCATGTATACATTATGTAATTTAGATTCATAATGTTCGTTCAAGTTAATCTCCGAAAATTGGTTCAACTTGAGAAATAAATAGTTTAGGACCCTTTAGATGACACTTGTCAAGATATCGCAAAAAAAAAACAACAAAATATGTTGAATTCTAAATATGTTGACAAAATAATCTAAAATAAGTAATTAAGATATCTAATAAGAATATTGTAAAGACTTATGCGAGAAACTTAAAGAAAATTTTTTTATTTATTTAAGGATTTGTTAATTAACGATCTTTATTAATTTGTTTATTTATTATTTTCATATTCTTATGCAATATCTAATATGTACGTGATAATATTGCCAGTCAGAATCGAGGCGATTTTATTAATGTGATTTATTCATAAGTTAATTATTACCATTGCTTTAACAGGCGTAATTATGTGATCAGTACAAAGGGTGAGTTTTGTTATAGCAGGTATTGTACTTTCAGCGGTGTAGAATGCAGTTTTAGGTAGGTACTGCACTTCATTTACCATTGTTCCGTATAGCAATTGTGGTTCTCGACAACCCTCCACAACCCTGATTGATATTCATAGTATACGAGACGTCTTGCAAAGTTCAACCCTCGGTGCCAGTGTTCGACAATGTAAGTAGGTTTTGCAGAATTTATGACAAAAGGCGACTTGTAAGCAAACTTTGACAGAGCTACGTTATTAGGTCTTTATAATGTAGCGTATAAGGTCTCGAATGAGAGTTTTGAATATCTTTGTGAGTAATTTCAATGTTAAGAATTTACAAAGTCTTATTTCATTTTTAAGTAAAAAAATAAATACGGGTATATTTAATGAATATGTATACATATTAGTTAAATGTACCAAACAAGTACATGTACTGTATAAATAACACGCATTTTTATACCGTTAAGCGTAAGGTCAGAGGGCGCGGGTTTCGGTTCTGCCGCAACAAGAGTTACGACTAGTTTTTGTCTCTAATTATAGACGTCGGTTTACGTGTTGCTTTCTGTGATCGATGGTTTTACGACGTGCCATACTCTCTAATTTTCTTTTACTTTACAAATAGAGTTCAATACTGGTCAAAAGACAAGTCATAAATAAATATATTTTTACTTAATGAAAAGTGACAAATAATAAAATGATAAAATAATGTCACAAAAATACTAGTAATGATAAGACTACACTATCGGACAATCTGGTTCGTAAACCGAATCCGAATCTGAGTTTTGTGCTTTTATAGAAATAAAAGTTCAGTTTAAGTTTTCTTTGGAGCACTCATTTAAAAATGTAAGCGTAAAGACATGAAGCACTAGTGTAAATTATTTTTTAGGCTTACCTAATTTATTATTAAGTTGGTATGATACATTGTAATCATATTAATTTTTCTTATTATTACCAGCGACAAATTCGATTCCAACTTTTTTGAAATGATTTGATGATGATTTTTTCACAAGTATGTAGTTATTTAGCACTCAATAAAAATCTCTCATTTTGGGTACTTGTTGATTGAAAAGCGAAGTTTGCAGTTCCGAATATGTTAAACGGTTATTTTGCTTTTTCCTTGTCAAAGTCAACGACAGCTGAGTGGTGGGTGGTCGGACTTTCGAGTCAAGAGACGATCGATCCACTGGTGGCAGGCTCGTACCAATGGGTTTTTCAAAAACTTATGTACGAATTATATCGTTGACTTGGACATAAAAACGCCGACGGGCTCACCACCTGTCACGTTGTCCCGAAAATATCTTCGGTGGAAGGTGGGTCAAAGGGACTTAACTGTCTAGACTTAACCTCTGTCTACCCCTGTATTGGGAATTGCGTGAAGATATTTATTTATTTATTATTTATTCTATGTTTCATTGACTGTTAACATATTTTCTCAAAACCGATTCCATAATTATACGTTGAATTAAATATCATCACAGTTATACCTACGAACAATCACAAAAACCTCGTAAACTCTACGCACCTCTTTAGCTCATAACGAAAAAATTGGTTAAATATAGATTTCATATTAGTTATGGTGATTATTTAGGACAACTATTATCACATATAACCTTTAGTGAGTTACGCGTGACTAAATCGTCTAACCTCTGACCATCTTATTATTCCATACAAAATCATGGCAGCATATTTATTTATTATGTCTACCCCGGTATTGAGAATTGCGTGAAGATATTTATTTATTTTATTTATTTATTCCTTGTCAAAAATTGTCGGCAAAGCTGATTTTGCAAGATAGTATTAATTCCTTTTTGAAAGATATGTGGTATACTTTATACGATATAGAAACGGTATTAGAAATTAACCAGACAGGCTAGACAGGAGCTAGACAGAGAGAAACAGACGAATTAAAATTTAAAAAAAAAATATTTTTTATGTAAGTAATGTATAACTGTTAACTAACGATAGCGGAGTTGGTTGGGTGATTCGAAGTTAGAGACGAGAGCCATGCCCACCACAGTGTTCGTGTTGCAGCATTACTTATAATGTTTTAGCTTTCTATAACACAATCGAAGATAAATATTCTGTACAATCCGTATAAAGTATATTCATCTAAATAAATAAAGGGAAAGAAACAGCGGACGTAGACTGTATGCCGCCCATATGACTGTGTTTTGACAGATATTTCGCTATCGATCGGAATATTGTAAATTGGAGAAAAGGTTGTGTATCCCTCTTACAAAACAACTTTAATATTTTGTTAAACATAATGAAACCAGAATTTTCCTCTACAAGAATTTCATATAACTTTGATATTCGATACACCGTGCAGATTATATTTGAGATATTATGGCTGAAGCCGTAATCCATCTACGTTATAATTAATTATGAGATATAAGGTTACGCGAAATTTATTTTAACTTTGATATGATATTCGTCTATTTTTGGCTTCGCTGTAATATACCTGTATACTAGTCAACATTCAGATTAATCTGGATAGTATCTTTGTCACCGTTTCATTTTAATTTTTTACTTTTGTAGAATTTTGGAGTAAGTTTCTTTTACAGACTATGTTTAAGCAACGGCAAATATGTGAATGTTTATATATCTTCACGCAATATCCCGTACTGGGGTAGGCAGAGAGTTAGACAATGAAGACAATGAAGTCCTTATTTAGGACAACCTGACATGTGGTTAGCCTATTGATGTCTTAATAAATATAAATATAAATATCTTCACGCAATTCCCAATACAGGGGTCGACAGAAGTCAAGTCTAGACAATTAAGACCCTTTGACCCACCTTTCACCGAAGATATTTTCGGGACAACGTGACAGGTGGTGAGCCCGTCGCCGTCTTTATGTCCAAGCCAACGATGTAATTCGTACATAAGTTTTTTTTTGAAAAACCCATTGGTACGAGCCTGACACCTGGGGATCGAACTCGGGTCTCTTGACTCGAAATTCCGACCACCCAACCACTCGGCAATAGTGACTTGCTGTCTTAATGTGCCTAAATTAACGGTACTTTATATTTTACATACATGTATATTAGTAATTACGATAACCGAGTGATGGGGTGATTGGAATTTGAGTTAAGAAACCCTAGCTCGATTCCCAAGGCTAGTACCCAGAATATTTTACAAAAGCTTACGTACGACTTACATCTTTGGCTTGAACATAAAGACAGCAACAGACGCACCACCTATCACGTTGTCCCAAAAAAAAATATATTCGGTGGAAGGATTCACATTCCGAAAAGACTCAATTGCCTAGATTTCTGTCTACTCCTGCGTTTCGAATGGCGCTAAGATATATTTTTTTTTCATAATTGTTTACATAAATACATACTTATAATTACGTACTAACATTCATAGCCATCTGGATGGCTGCTGGATTCGAATCCGCGACCTTTAACTTCGAAGGTAGGGCACCAACTCGGTGCATTTTCACGACTTAAGTATTCCTTTACAGTAACTTTACCTAAGTTGTATCTTACATCACTCACAGAAAGATAGGGAGGTGGTCACATGAGTTTAAACAATTTAAGTGACTTAACTACGTTTCAAAATTTGTAAAGAAATTTCATATCTAAAACAGAATACGTTCTTATCTTTTTTTTGTGCTTTCATTCAAAACTCTCTGGATAGAATAAAATTTAAAAGGTAGAATAAAAATTATAATCAAACAATCTAGGTAAATGTTAACAGTTTAACAGAATACGCCTGTGGGCAGCAATGCCCTTGGGAAATAATATAGTGAGAGAGAGATATAACGTGACGGTTGTCCTTCAAATTGTAATTAACTGTACCCTAGAGTCTTCGTTATGTATTATGTATATGTATTGAAGCGTGTAGATTTTAATATATTTGTTGCAGACGCTAGTTATTGAAGTATAAATTTTAAACGACGACAAAAGTAAAGTGGCATGTTGCGTGAATAGATTATTAGATATATATTTTAAAGTGATTACTAATCTTCACACATTTAATATTGTTTATGATTTAAAAACAGAAGAAAGAAGAAGTCACGACAGCCGAGTGGTTGGGTGGTCGGAATTTCGAGTCAAGAGACTCGAGTTCGATCCCCAGGTGTCAGGCTCGTACCAATGGGTTTTTCAAAAAAAAACTTATGTACGAATTACATCGTTGGCTTGGACATAAAGACGGCGACGGGCTCACCACCTGTAACGTTGTTCCGAAAATAACTTTGGTGGAAGGAGGGTCAAAGGTGTTTAATTGTCTAGACTAGACCTTATCTACCCCTGTATTGGGAATTGTGTGAAGACATATATTTTTTTTAATTTATAAACAGAAAAACGTAAAAAATGTACTCTCTGATTTGGGCAAAGATATCTTAGGTATAACGTTTTGTACTAAACTTATTAAACCTTATTAGCGAAAGTAGCGTTGGCCCGCAGGTTGGTAATTTAAGAGTTAACGGGTTTTGATGCCGGTGTCGTGCATCAACTATTTGTCCGATTCGGGTCTGGCAGATTGCGAAAGTAGATGCCAAGTTCGATACGGATTGTGGTCGTCACGCTAAATTCTCATTTTGAGCTATTAAAAGAAGCAATAATGTTTATTTTCACAATGACCTACTGACTAATCTCGTTCTCGAATGCCAATGTAATAGTTGAAAATGTTTTTATTCGTTAGTTAATAGGTTTTGCCGTCATAAGAAGATTTCCTATATTATATCAATTAACAATTAATTTAAAATTTAATTTAAACATATAAACATCTTTATCCATTATTAACGGTCATGAGTCTTTTATACTTGGTCTTTATCTTTCGGATTTTATCAGATTTATCAGTTATTTGAAAGAAATCTACTAGTGAAAAAATAAATTATACGATGTTTTTAATTTATTAGGATCCTTATTCGTGTTGCTTTAGTTTAAAGCGCTGCTTTAAATGTACCAGTATAGGCGTATCATCAATTATAAGCGAATTAGAAGAGAAGGGAACGATTGGAGTTATATTTTTATTATTACTAATTATTCCTTTTAGCTTTTTTAACAACATAGATTTGTATATATTTGACATTTTTATTTTAAAGGTTTTGTTTAAGGTTTGATTTATTTAAGATTTTTATAAGATTAATCTTTTATTTGAGACTACTTAGGGTAAATTTTGTCTAAACTTTTTATGAACTAAATGTTCTTTAATATTAACATTATTAAACCAACGTTCTAAAATAAATAGGTCAGACGTCTTTATTTTAATTTAATTAAAGCTTCATTTTTTGAATATATATTAAAGATAAGCCAGTTCTAAGTTAATTTTGTTAGTGTTCATTTGCGATTAGACACAGGCGTCTTAACTGCTTCATAGTAAGACTATTATGAATATATTCGGTAACTAATGGCGAAGGAATTTTTTTGTGAATTATTTAAGTACAAATAGTTTGGCGGAATAGACAGTATCATATTATCTCGAGAAGATTGTTCTAGGTACTAAATAATATTTTTTACAGAATCATTCGGTTTATTCTTTATATTATTATTGAAGATTTTGATTCGAAATTTGATCATATTGTTATCCAATTATAGATTTTCTTATCTGTCCTCTTCATAATATCTACGAATCTTCTTTATAAACCCTAGGAAGCGTGAAAGAGATGTTTATTTTTAAGTTTATGTTCATTTATAAGTCTTGGCAGGCCAGTATAGCCAATACCTAAGTAAGTTTGGCAATGCTTTATGAGGATAGGGTGAAAAACGAGCTAACAGTTACCCGATAGTAAGTGGCTACGACAGCATGTAGTAACTGCAAAGCATTTCAAAAGAAGAACATTTCTGGCACTACCTCACCCCTGACGACTAAGATAGAATGCCGCACACCCCGTGTTTACACTGGAATATTATATCTTTTAAATCAGAACACAATAGTTGTTGGACTGCTATTTGGTGGTAGAAACAGATAAGAGCGCTGTACTTGTAAGCGTCGCAAGTTTCAAAGAACATACCATACATATTTTTTATATGAAAAAACTCAATAAAATTTCGCACCGCGGATTTTGGATTTCGAGTCCATTTAGTGAGGCGTACCCAGTTGATTTTAGGTGTGACTACAGTAAAATAGCAGCCTGTAAAGCATATAAAGCAGCCTATTAATACACATTCCTAAACAATGGTCTTCTCTCATATTTTTTTATGTCATGCTGCTTTTGGTGAGGGAGAGTTTCACAAGTTCTCGTAATTGTAATTTAAACTCGACCTCTGTCTACCCCTGTATTGGGAATTGCGTGAAGATATTTAATTAAAAAAATACTATTAATTTATATAATGGTAATATCTTTTTAAAATTTAAGGTAACGATTTTAGTAAAGCCAGACTGAGGGTTGAGGCCACAATTAAACTCTCTGGTCACTGGCTAGTATTTATTAATATAGTTATATAATTATATTGGTTTATAAATTTATATACTTTTTAGAAGAGATCGTTTTTTAATTTAATTTTTATAAAGTTATTTAGAAGTAACATCTCTACTCTTCTATCTATAAATGATAACATTTCATTCTTAAAAATGTGACTGTAAATTTAAATATCATTTCATATCTCACGTCTAAAACACGACATATATCGACGTTAAGTACATAATTATACCGCTATGAATTATTCTTTTCATTTTGAGTTTGGTTTTTGCTTCGTCATGTTAGTCTCACGTGGGTCGACCTCGCCAGCAGCGTAGAAAGAAATTAAAGTGGGGTCGTTTTCAATGTTGTGTTTCTCGCATCTCACCGCTACATATAGGTCGAGTGTAGGGCTGCAACATTTAAAACAAACGTAGGACTGGACATTGACCTGGAGCGGTATCGAGATTATTAAGTCTTTGTAGGTATAATCTAATATAAGAAAACATAGAGTAAGTAAATAGAGTATGTTATGCAAGAATTAAATTTTTTACTTATATGAAAACACTATACAAAACTTAAAATATTTAAATAATAGAGAACATAGAATAGAAAACATTGATGAACAAATTATCATACCTAGAATTCTGATGTCATACATCATATAACAATGTAATAACATATATACTTCACGCAATTCCCAATACAGGGGTAGACAGAGGTCGAGTCTAGACAATTAAGTCCCTTCGACCCACCTTTCACCGAAGATATTTTCGGGACAATCTGACAGGTGGTGAGCCCATCGCCGCCTTTATATATACTGATGTCTTTTTACATGTTAACGTTTAAATATAAAAAGCTTAATGATGATATAAAGTGTTCGGATTACAAATATCAACCCTAGTTAATAGGTAGGTAAAAAAAATACGAGTCCACGCATAGAATCGTGTTTAATAGTCGACGTCAGCGATGCAATGGCAATGCGATGCATCCTGCGTTGAGTGAGATATAGAAAAAGGCGCAAGTGTGTTCTCTGACTTAGCTTTTGATATCATAATTAATCGGGGGTTAAGGGGCCGTGGTATAGACATGTTTATCTTGCCGCTATAAATAGATTTGATTATTTAAAACGACAGTGAATGTGTTATAGCGTCGTAATATAAAATGAAGTAATAAAATTAAGAGCTTATTCGTAATAACATATACCTCTATTAATAAATAACAGACTAACGGTTCATTAAAACCAATACTAATCTTAAAAAAACGTAGCTTAGTTCGATTGTCTACAGTCAAGACTAGATTTATAATACTCATTCCATATTCCAATGGGGAACAAGCGTCGTTTCTATGTCGTTTAGTGACGGCCTCGGTTAAGGTTTTGCTTCGCAGTCTTTTGGACATGGTTATTTCGCGAATTAGTGAACCGTAAGCCAATGTAGTCTGTAGTCACACATTTACTTGGAATAAAAAAAATGTCAACTTAGCATACAACTTTTCCTAAATATCAACTTGATTCTGAAAAATTTACTGGTTTGGTGGACTAGTGCCGATGTCATCCATTACAGCTTCCTAAGATCTGGGCAAACAGTTACGGGTGATGTGTATTGAAAAAGATTGCAAATGATGATGGAAAAGAAAGCCATTAAAGCTTGAGAACCTCCGTGGATGAGTGGCGTACATACCAGTTTTTAAGGTGTCGCGATTTCTGAGGTCCCGGGTTCGATACCCTGACTAGTCAATGTAAAAAAAAAAACACTTTTTATACATTTTCTCAGGTCTGGATGTTTGTGGTGCCTTCATTGTTTCCGATTCCATAACACATGTGCTTCAGCTGCTTACTTAGGGATCTGAGCAATTTATGTGATGATGTCTCTATCTATGTCTGTATTCATTTATTTAAAACAACCCTGTCTGGCCATTCTCCCTAGTGCACTGCTGCTTCAGGACAATGCTCGACCTGCGAAGAGGCCGTCCAAATAGACTCCAAAAAGTTATTGATTGTCGCTTTTACAATTTTTCCTTACATTGTCTTCAAATTTAATTTGTTAAGAATCGGAATTTATAAGTACATAAAATATGTAATTGTATGTATCAAACAAAACGACAAACAAATATATTAACAAAAAAAAAAGTCTAGCAAAAATAAAGCTTGTGTTTTTCTACGTCGCGTATACAAATTTCCTTTTTCCGATGAATGGGAAATGAGGTATCCGGAATAACGCAAAGAAATAGACGTTAATGTATGCATTCAATGCTGCGAAACTAACTTTGTATAATATACCGTTATAATTATTAATACAATTAAAAGGCATTGTGTATGTTATCATACACAATGTCACACAAATTTTAGTAATATTTCTATGGATCATACATAGTTTAGTTTGAAAGGAATTTGAATAACCATCTATCCGTATATAAAATTTAGTCACGTGAAAAATAGGACAAAATATCCGATACGGCTTTTAAAACTTCATCTTCTGGAAAACCTAATTTTATTTGTACTTAAGTCTTTTACAGCCATATTTTTCAAAACATGAATATTTAAATAAATTGTTTTGATTATATTTTAGTGGTAATTATAAGTAAATAACTGTAATAGACCTTACGAGGAAGCTCAAAGTTGCTCAGCGTGCTAACTGAAAGGCAAACGCCGTTTTGGACGACCCCCCACGAGATGAAGAGACGACTTGCAAAATGTTGCGGGTAGTCGATGGATGCAGGTGGCTGAGGACCGTTCACTATGGAAAGTTTTATGAAAGTTTTAGGCCTATGTTCAGCTGTGGACTCTTGATAGGCTGTAAAGAAGAAGAAGAACCGTAATAGAAGACATAAAATAGGAGATACGTTTTCGATTTCAGTAGATTCTAATTTTTGTAATTAGAAACCTTTGATAACCTATCTAAGCTACCTAACCTTTATGGCATAAAAGCGAAACCGGTCAGGTATTTTAATTTAAATAAATAAATAAAGGAATAAGCAAAAGTGAATTTTGATTTGTTTTAAGATGAAGGTCTCTTGAGACCTCAATCGTGTGTATTCAATATAATAGCAAACATCTTTGATTTAAGTAATGCATCAATTTAAATCAAGTTCGCACAGCAGCGGGCGGAGCGGATGCACGTGTGCGACAATTCCTCGGCGGCTTTTTATTGCCTCCCGACTCGACGCAACGGTCCACGGTTTCAAACTGAGCGCCCGCAAAACCGCCCCCTGTATACTTAATTAAAGGCATATATTAGGGCGAATCCATCCTGCTAATATTACAAATGTGAACGCTTGGATGTTTATCACTCAATCACGCCAAAATGGCTGAAGCACATATTGCATGTGTAAAGTGGTGAGTAGCCAAAACGATACAGTTTTGGACAAAATTAATTCAACAAATTATTTCAACAACAAACAAATTTTTTCTTCCGGATATCAAACCTAAGTGTTCTAATCCTAATTCGGATTTCCAAAACCAATCAGCAATCGTGGCTACTTATCTTATTTTATTAATTTTACGACGACGACCTCCGTAGTTTCATGGTCTCGGGTTCGATTCTTGGTCGGGCCAATGTAGAAATAAATATTTTCTCGGGTCTGCGTGTTTGTGTAACCTTCATTGTTTCTGATTCCATACTACAAGTGCTTAAGTAAGACGATGTAGACTAGGCTTCATCTCATCAGTATACTACTAGCAGTTTTTAACAATAACGTATTTATTTCCACTAAATGAGTGTCAAATTTAGCCCAATCATTGTTGATATAAAATTGAAATACAACGAATGGTCCACCTTACATCATAACAAAGCGGTTTTAGAGCGAGCGGATATCTGTTGTTCTTTATGGGGCTCTCCCTTTTTAGTGCTTTGTCGAAATATTTACGCCCCATATTGAACGTGAAATTTCAAACAATGAGACGGGACGAGCGTGCATATGCGCCCAGCCCGCCACACGTGCGCCTCTCGGACCACATTTACAGATTAGTGGAAGAATTGAATAAACAAAATAGTCACGGTGTTTTTTTTTTGGCTTTTCTATAATACCGTTTAACGTCATGATATTGTGTCTTAATTTCCTATTATAGCTCTGTTAAAAGTCGACCGGTAAAGGTTATTTTTTGTGGTGCTTTATACTAGCGGAAATTAATAAAAATAATATCAAACCATGATACAAGCACCAAACAAATGCAAATGACTAACATCTCATATTTCTTCACTCATATTTGATATTTAAACAAGTTTTACATCGAGCTAGTAAAAAATAATTTGTTAATTAACTATGTGGTGGCTTTTTCAAGAAATTTCGTTTATCTTGCTCAATTTTACAGTTAACTTCAATAACTAACGATTTATGTATGTTGGACATTACCTTCAATTGTGATGCATAGAATATAGTGTATCGAAATAAAAAAATCTATGTTTTAAATCCAAGGCTAAATCTATATAGATGATGTTGACACAGCGGAACTTATTTGTTGTGATAATGTTCAATATTTTACTTAGAGCTCACCATCGTATTAAACCCAAGATACCGTTTCTGCGTACTAAGTCGTAATCTGTAAAACTGTTAAAGCCACGAAATAGAAATCTATTCCGTTGTTGGAGTAATTTTGACCGTAAGTAACTCAAGTGCGTGAGTGCAACAGGGCGCATTGGAAACCACCGTCGCGGTTAGCAGTTAGTACCACATTCTGTATTCTTTACATATTTTATCCGCAACTTATTTTATTGATTACTTTTTATTTCAAACTAACAAACTTCACCGCCTGCGTTTCTTAGGTACTTATGTACCTAAATTATATATTATAGTCTAGACCAACATCATATTATAATTAAAAATAATAAATGTTTTTAACTTTGTAAGTATTTCTCATTTTATTGGAAAACGCACTGTCTTTTTGGTCGTTTTTCAATAACACCAGAAATACAAAGTTAAAAAAAATACGTAACATTCTCACACACGACATCTCTCGAATAATTTTCATATGCATGCTTATTACGTATTCATTGACATTGCTTTATTCTTCATTTTTTGGAGAGGACGCATGAGCGAGCTCGCAGCAAAGATTGAATTTTAACACTAGGAGAGTTTAAACGAAAATGTATTACAAAGTTTTAATGCAAGTACAATATTGGTTTTACTGATCGGAATTTAAATGCTCATTCAGACTCGCATTTAGATCACTATTTCACCTTTAATACAATAAGAATTTAATTATAAAGCCTGATCAGAAAACTTATGGGTTATTTGAATTCATAACATTTAAATTTAGTATTTCAGTTAGAGAAATTTTATGAGTACACAAAATACATAAAATATATAATAAAACATAAAATAAATAAACTTTGTAAGAACACATACGCGTCCATGAAGTAATATGAACGGATTTCTTACTTCTTTTTAGAATTATTTTCATGTGAAGCTAACCCGAACTGGAAATGACGGATGTTCTCTTGGTTCAATCTCTCTCAAATATTTGAGCTTTTGTACAACGTTGGGAATTTACTACTTCTTAATCTCATTAATTCAATTCATAAATTCATTGTGTAAAAACTTTGTGTTAAACTGTAAGAAAGGATAGAAAAATGATTTTATTTACTTTTGATTGTATACCAGTAACATGTACATAAAATGATTTTATGTACATGTTACTGGTATACATGGAGGAGGACATGACTGAAAAAATAAATTAGAATTTATCTAATAGCGCTGACCAATCCGCCTACCAAGCGTAAATGTTTATGAGAGAATAGATATTGTAAATTTTGTTTTATTGATTTTATAGCATTAAGTTATATAACCTTTACCACGGTTCGGCAAAGGTCGCGGGTTTGAAACCCGTCCGTGTCTGTTGAAATTTAAAACATTGTTTCTCTTTAATTGAATAGATATAGGTTATAAAATTAGTACAGATGGTGTCAGTTTTAAATCAACTCATATAGTCATCATATCATCAAAGCTTCATCGATGATTATGCTGTAATCGAAACCTTTATCGTATAGTTTTACTTTTGTAAGCAGATAGAGAAAGCATGTTATGGTAAAACTTGTGAGGGCCCGCTTAGTTTGTAGAATTATGTTAATCTGATAATACAAAATTTAATTCGAGCAGAAGTATGCTTTGACCCGTCAAAAGAGGTGTCGTTAAAAGGCGAGGGCGATATTGCGCGGGGTCACCATCGATCGCGGCGGCGAAACAAGCCGCGCTGCCTCCACTTCTTCAATTGCTAAGGGGACTCAGATATTATCTTAATACTGTATTGAGATAAATAACATTTATTGTGTCCAAATGTAAATATTTTCAAATTAGACTTCATATTATTGTTTTTAGGTATATCAGAAGCTCTTTTTTGCATTAAATTCCAGTCGTTATTACTCTAATAGTTATTGTTCTTATTTATTTATATTTATGTACACACAGGGTAAATCAGGAATGTCTAGAACAGGTGAATGAAATTGTATACTTGGGGAGTGCGTTTAGCCGGGATGGAAGATGTGATTTAGATGTGGACAGGCGTGTCGCTGCCGGGAACGAAGTCAATGGTGCCCTGACTGCGTTAATCAAAAGGCAAGGCGTTGTGAAAAGTGCACGCCTTGCAATACATAACGCAGTGTTGGTACCGACTTTGTTATATGGCAGCGAAAACTGGGTATGCCAGAAGAAGCATAAAAGCAGGTTGAATGAAGTGGAGATGCGATCTCTTCGTAAAATGTGCGGCCTTACCATGGCCGACGGAAAGCGAAACGAAGAGATTCGCAATATGGCAGGTTTGAAAGATGACCTTGTCTCAAAAATGGATAAGGGCGTGCTTCGATGGTTTGGGCACGTTGAGCGAATGAGTGAAGACCGAATGGTGAAGAAAATATATAGCGCGAAAGTTAATATTAAAAGGTGTCGAGGTAGACCGAGATTAACTTTCGAAGACCATGTGAGCAAATTGCTCGAAGAGAGGAGGGTCAAGAGTACTCGGATACCTAGATGTGCATGTATGAAGAAGATGATGATTCTGAAAGAAGCGAAAGAAGTATGTAGGGATCGTGACACTTGGCGATCTGTTCTCTCTGGCTACCCCGTCAGGGATTGTGCGTGAAGATAAATAAAATAAAATATAAATAAATATGTACACACAAGTAATTGAAAGGAAAATATGGTAAATTGAACAGACCTTATTTCTTAGGACATTTCTTTCAGCAAACCTGCAATACATAATAAGAAAATATATTATATAATATTCTTCATATACATACATAAATACAAATGAATATATATGTATAATAAAATAATTTATATCGATAAGGTAGGATAATGTAATCTTTATTCATTTTGAACCTTTTCTTTGACTATATTATTGTTATTTTATTAAATATTTCATTTGATACACGTCTTGAGTTACGCTAATATTGTGGTCTTAAGATGCACACAATCATACTTTGCTTCATTAATTAATTATTATAAGACTCACTTCAGTATAACGACTCATGCGGGATTCGTACAAGTACATAAGCGTCTTGAGCTTTTGAAACAGTAGTTATAACTTTCAGTATAATAGCAACAACAATAACTATGACAAGTTAACAACCACGATTAAATTTATTTATTTGATGATCGTTTTCAAAGTGATATAATTTTAGTTCAACTGCATCAAAAAAGTTCGAATTTTTGTGCGTAAATATATTAATGTGGAAGAAACTAAAAAGTTAAAAATACACATACAATTTTAGTTCTTTTAAAATATTCATTAATAGGGCAAAAAATCCTTTTTAGGTTTTTTTTTTTATAGAAAAGGGAGGCAAACGAGCCGGTGGCTCCAGCAATACCAGAGGCATAGCAGATGCGTTGCTGGCCTTAGAGTGAAGAATTGGTGGAGGGGGGTGTGTGGGCTTCCGGTTACCTGCACTCACCAGACGAAACGCAGAAGTTTTTTAGACTTCTACTTCACACCGGTATTCTGTGAGGTCGTGGTACTTCCCTGGTCGAGCCGGCCCATTCATGCAACAACAAAAGCGTGGCGTGGCTCTACCACTGTTACCACGGTTCCGCATGTCCGAATAACGCACCTTTATTGGATCACTCGTTTGACCGTCTCTCCGCCATCATGGGATTATGTGATGATATAGCAAATGGAAGAGGTTGCCGTGAGAATGAGATATATTTTTTAAAATTTTGAAATCGTTTTCAAGTTATAAATAGACGATAATTAACCATTTTCTCGATCTATAAAATACAGAAATTAGTTTTAAATAATAATAAATAAATACAATATAGATAGGGACAACATCACATACATCGTTCCGATCCCAGTGTAAGAAGCTAAAGCACTTGAAGTATGGGAATCGGAAACAACGAAGCCACCACAAACGCCCAGACCCGAGAAAATGTGGTTTTTCTACATTGACCCGTCCGGGAATCAAACCCAGTATCTCGAGATGGCAACACCTTAAAAACCGGTGTTTACGCCACGCGTCCACGGAGGTCGTCGTTTTCTACTAATTTATTACGGGAAAACAGATATTTGGCAAAATATTCATTAATTCTTTAAAAAATTAATTCTTAAAAAAGATGAATATACCATCATCAATCAAATTTTAAACATTTGAAAATCTATCGTTTTGAATCCAAAAATTTCTAATATGCTGTTGTTCGGTAAATCCATACGCTGCATGGTTGTTTTGTTTTGAAAAAGTATATAAAATTAATTTAGTTCTTCTATATCTGCGCGCCGCATAAATTACCTGCACGAAAAAACCGTTGATATCACTGTTTATGTTCCGTTTTGACGGCTTAGATAGCTTTGAATGCGGGCGTTACCGGAAGGACGTGAACGGGTAAATTACCGACCGGTACAAGCATATTCAGTGGCGCGGTCAGTAACGCCACAATCAATATGGCTGCTGTTTACTCTAACCGCGATTTGCAAATGTCAGTTGTGCAATGCAATGCAATGCAATAGTAATTTAATTAAAATCACATTAAACTCTACTGCATCGACATTTTGTTGCGACTAACAGCCTGTTTCCGATTTGTTTGCGGAATATAAATATCAGTTAAACGTAGTAATTGTAGTACTAAAATACTTGTTTTTTTTTTAAATTGTGTTTACAAAACGAGTAAAATTTTCTCTACAGAGACCTCAACCAATAGATCAATTATAGGCCACTATTAACTAAAGCCACACCGCATATCAGATCAATTTCACAGGTCTTTTTATTTTAAGCGAAGTATTTTTCGGACTTTTATGACTGAAATGGAATGATACTGTTTGTGAGATGATAGCTCAGAGGCTTAGGAATTGCTATCGTGCTTTGAATGCAATGGAATTTTATTTGTTTCATAAAGAAAAATCGAATTTTAAAATTGCTATTTCCCGCTAAATTGATAACATTCTAGCTCGACATTCTAATGTAAGAATAGGAATTGCTTGCTATTCAGATGTTCTAATTCGCCCTAGAGTAGGTTTCTACACTACGATTCAACCACTGATATTTTTGTCGTTGAACACAAAAGAGGAAACGTGACCGCTTTGACGATCCGGAGCGCAGATATCGACCACTTGGTTCACGAGATGGAGCAGTAGATGTGTGCAGTCGTGATGTTGGAATATAATCTGATTGTAGATAATCTGTGTGTATAAAATACAGATTATGAATTTTTACTATGTTACGGAGGCAAAAATACTTCAGGTTTCTATGTATTTTAAACCGACTGCACACAGGAGGAACTTCTCTTCACATGCATTCAACTTTTTCTATGTATGTAGTTATATAAACCTATTGTCTCACATAGTCATTCATGTCATACAAGTATGTGCGTATTAACACCATGAAAAATTTTAATTAATCAGCTGTTATGGTCGGGTTTCGAACCCGCGACTTCGGCCGTTCCGTGGCAAAGCTTATATTTACGAGCCATCGCCACTAACACGCAAGGATACTTTCCACGTTTTTAAATTTTTTACAGCAAATATGGAAAATAAAAATAAAACAAATAAATATCTTCACGCTATTCCCAACACAGGGGTAGACAGAGGTCTAGTCTAGACAATTAAGGACACATACCCCGTAACCAAACGCCACATAAGAATTAATTTTAAAAATACTTCCGATGGACAGAAAATTGATTTCTAGCCCAAAAACAATAATAATTATGATGGTATAAAGAGCTTTATCAATAACCAAATGTAATTCATCACCGATAGCGCCCATCTAGAAGAAAATCAGTTGGAGCATGATATAATATTTTGTTTATATTCACTAATTACACTTATCGCCAAGAAAGTAATTTTTTATTTTTCTATTGCGTTTTTGATGTGTATTTAATTCTTTAAATACATTGTTTACCTAAGGTGACGCATTCTTATTTATTTTGCTAACATGGGACCAACATTATTCCAATTACATACTGGAATAGCACTAGAACAATTTGGTAAAGGAAATAGCTTGATGAATACTCACGATTGTGGTCTTTTGGTGGAAGATGAAAATCTTTAAACAAATTAAAATTAGCTTTTACTTATTCCACTATTTATTTATTTTAATTGAAATATCTGACCGGTTTCGCCTTTATGGCATTATCAAAGGAAATAGCTAGTATGTATACATGTTCAGTTAAATTTATAATAGTATTCACAACGACTGTTATGTCAAGTGTAGAAGCGTGTTAGTAGTTTTATAAAAAATACCTAAAGCGTGTATGCTCCAAGGGTCTGCCAATGTGTATTTCCAAAGGGATCGTCTTACATAGCTACGTTACTAAAGTTTTACCAAAAGAATGACATATTTAAAAATATTCATCATTTTAAAAGTTATTAAGTTTAAACTTGAGTGGCATCTCCTTCGGTGTTTCTCTTTTTAATATTTGATATTATTGTACAATGTGGCTACGGCATCCATCCCTTTATTACAACCGCGACATTGTATATTTTGTATGTACATATATTTTGACGCATTTTCCCTAATACGTAGGCAGACGGGCGTCTAGACAGTTAAATTCTTATACTTACTCCGTCTTTTCTGAATTATTGATTGCGGTAAGAAAATATCATATGTACATCGAATTAGAGTAAAAAAAGCTATCACTCCACATGAAGGTAAGTGGCCACTGAATCATAACACATTTAAACATTTTTAAAACAGGGGGGTTACCGATTCGTTTTCAGCACTAGTGACTAGGCTGGAATGCCTCATAGTAACATCGTGATTGCACTGTCTTTGAAACTAAACACACAATAGTTTACACATTCTTTGGCGGCAGAGATAGAATCTACCATCTCTATAAAATGTCTAGAAATTAGATAAAATTGGGCATTTTACGACTATTATAAATAGACAGGATGAAGAAAATAAATGGTTTAATAGAATGTTGTACATCATGTTACAAAGAGGCCGTTAATTAACCTAAAATGCAAATTAAACTTTAGACGTCTGTTACCCGAAGAAATAATATGTTCGTTTCAATTTTGAAAACAATGAATTGACTCTGCACCTAATACCTATTAATTATGCAGAATACTGTATCCATTACGCGATACCGATGGGAGCACTTTGCTGTTTGGCGGTAAAATTAAGCTTGACTGCCTTGCAAAATTCATTAACACTTATATTTGTTCTAAATACATTTATGGCACAGCAGTAAAACTAATAAAAGACTAGTAAATCATATTGGAACTATTATATTATATGTTATGATTAGATTAAAGAGAAATTTGATACGAGTAATTTTTTAAATTTCTCTTTATTTTAATAATAAAAATTTCAGCATAATTTAGATGTTTTAAAAAATGAATAAAAATTGCATAATGAAACGAATTTGTTAATTTAAAAAAATCGAATTTAGAACAGAAAAATAATTTAATCGATAAATAGTTATCAGTAGCCTTGTGGTATTAATTCCCCGTAGGTTGTTGAAAGGAAATGGTTACTTTTTGAGAGATCTCAATCTCATCATCTAAAAATTAAAGACCGGTGACGGACAGCACCGTCTACGCATTAGAATTATACGCGTTAGAATATTACGTACTGCGATCGCCAGTCAAATTGACCAGCAAATCCTCCTTAAAGGAAATTTTTTGTAGGTAATAATCAGTATTTTTTACGTTCTCATTAAGATAGAGGGTAGGGAAAGGATTACTTGCCAATTTTTAAGAATGCTTTAAATGCGCTTATGTTGATTCCTAATTAATTGTCATTTGAGTTTTCTTGGCACTAAAACCGAACTTTGTTATAAGTTTTTTAGTTTCAGCGAAATGTGGACATTTAAGTCTATGCGGTTTATATTTCGAACTGCATTAATATTGATTTAGCCTAAGGTTTCTCATTCAGTTTTACACTTTACAGGTTCCGCAAATTTTAAATGAAATGAAATATAGAATATATGTTAATTCTAGACATAAACTAGAGATGCATTCCGTATACCATTTAAATTCATCGACCCTCATATGTGACTTAAGGACCAAATATTACTTAAATCAGTTTTCATTCATATTTTTGTAATTGTAATGTTAATGAGTTTGAAAGCCATCGACAGAAAGTTGACTAAGCTAACCAAGTTGTATATGTAAAGATAAAGTAGAATTGCAATTGCAATCATATAGTACATGTACAATTCTAAATTGTATTTGCTTATACCTTTTAAACGGCTTTAACATAAAAGCAATTTCATGTATTTTGATACAATTGTGTGGCTCATTTTGACAAACCTGAAAGTTTTTGTGTTTTCAATTACGGTCGAAAGGATAAAATTAAAGGAACGAAATTGGATAGCGATGTATTATATGTCATAGAATAGAATAATATCAGACAATTTAATTTCAATAAAATTTCTCTATTCGATAACATTTGTGACCTTACCACATGCGCTACGATTTATTGATGTAATGTTCTAATTCTAATATAAAATGAACAGAATGTTCCTAGCAACGTACAGTTCTAGATTTCCAACAAGATTAAAATGTTGTGCTGCTTTCATTCAAATATCGACCGGCAATTTGCATAAATGAGTCTGGTTAAGCTTTTGAAGTACAATCTAAAGTTACTGCAATTGCGCTGCATTAAAATTGATTTATATGAACCAACCAGAAACTTGTATTGTAAAATTAAATTAAATAAATATCTTCACGAAATTCCCAATACAGGGGTAGGCAGAGGTCTAGTCTGAACGTTAAGTTATACTTACTCCGTCTTTTTCTGAATTATTGATTGCGGTAAGAAAATATCATATGTACATCGAATTAGAGTAAAAAAAGCTATCACTCCACATGAAGGTAAGTGGCCACTGAATCATAACACATTTAAACATTTTTAAAACAGGGGGGTTACCGATTCGTTTTCAGCACTAGTGACTAGGCTGGAATGCCTCATAGTAACATCGTGATTGCACTGTCTTTGAAACTAAACACACAATAGTTTACACATTCTTTGGCGGCAGAGATAGAATCTACCATCTCTATAAAATGTCTAGAAATTAGATAAAAATTGGGCATTTTACGAGTATTATAAATAGACAGGATGAAGAAAAATAAATGGTTTAATAGAATGTTGTACATCATGTTACAAAGAGGCCGTTAATTAACCTAAAATGCAAATTAAACTTTAGACGTCTGTTACTCCGAAGAAATAATCTGTTCGTTTCAATTTTGAAAACAATGAATTGACTCTGCACCTAATACCTATTAATTATGCAGAATACTGTATCCATTACGCGATACCGATGGGAGCACTTTGCTGTTTGGCGGTAAAATTAAGCTTGACTGCCTTGCAAAATTCATTAACACTTATATTTGTTCTAAATACATTTATGGCACAGCAGTAAAACTAATAAAAGACTAGTAAATCATATTGGAACTATTATATTATATGTTATGATTAGATTAAAGAGAAATTTTATACGAGTAATTTTTTAAATTTCTCTTTATTTTAATAATAAAAATTTCAGCATAATTTAGATGTTTTAAAAATAAAATAATAATAAATATCTTCACGCAATTCCCAATACAGGGGTAGACAGAGGTCAAGTCTAGACAATTAAGTCCCTTTGACCCACCTTCCACCCAAGATATTTACGGGACAACGTGACAGGTGGTGAACCCGTCGCCGTCTTTATGTCCAAGCCAACGATATAATTCGTACATAAGTTTTTGAAAACTCATTGGTACTGCTACCTGGGATCGAACTTGGGTCTCTCGACTCGAAATTCCGCCCACCCAACCACTCGGCTATCGTGACTTCTACTTTAATGTGAATTTTAAATTTATACAGTCATCTTATCTTCGCGGATCAACATCGTATAAACAAACGAAATGGACGTTTGTTCATATAATACATTAATATGTAAGTAAAGATATTGCGGGAACCAGGAACAAAAATAAAATGAACACACTGACATTTAGTGTGACGTAGCGTCGGCCGCAGACAGAGTTGAGTTAATAAAAACAAAGTTATCGCATAATGGCTTCGATGAAATAAATTGGCGACGTGAGTAGACGTAGCGGAAATGGTATTATTAAAGGAAAGTTAGAAGTGAACCTAAACTAATATATTCGATACATGTTGAACTTGTTTCACGTATTTACCTGAAGTGATTTCGTAAAGAAGCTTTTAAAAGGTTTAAAAGGTAGGTTAAAATAGATCTTCACGTAATTCCCAATACAGGGGTAGACAGAGGTCAAGTCTAGACAATTAAGTCCCTTTGACCCACCTTCCACCCAAGATATTTACGGGACAACGTGACAGGTGGTGAACCCGTCGCCGTCTTTATGTCCAAGCCAACGATATAATTCGTACATAAGTTTTTGAAAACCCATTGGTACTGCTACCTGGGGATCGAACTTGGGTCTCTCGACTCGAAATTCCGCCCACCCAACCACTCGGCTATCGTGACTAATTATTTACTTATATTATTAAAAATATTCATCATTTTAAAAGTTATTAAGTTTAAACTTGAGTGGCATCTCCTTCGGTGTTTCTCTTTTAATATTTGATATTATTGTACAATGTGGCTACGGCATCCATCCCTTTATTACAACCGCGACATTGTATATTTTGTATGTACATATATTTTGACGCATTTTCCCTAATACGTAGGCAGACGGGCGTCTAGACAGTTAAATTCTTATACTTACTCCGTCTTTTCTGAATTATTGATTGCGGTAAGAAAATATCATATGTACATCGAATTAGAGTAAAAAAAGCTATCACTCCACATGAAGGTAAGTGGCCACTGAATCATAACACATTTAAACATTTTTAAAACAGGGGGGTTACCGATTCGTTTTCAGCACTAGTGACTAGGCTGGAATGCCTCATAGTAACATCGTGATTGCACTGTCTTTGAAACTAAACACACAATAGTTTACACATTCTTTGGCGGCAGAGATAGAATCTACCATCTCTATAAATGTCTAGAAATTAGATAAAAATTGGGCATTTTACGACTATTATAAATAGACAGGATGAAGAAAAATAAATGGTTTAATAGAATGTTGTACATCATGTTACAAAGAGGCCGTTAATTAACCTAAAATGCAAATTAAACTTTAGACGTCTGTTACCTGAAGAAATAATCTGTTCGTTTCAATTTTGAAAACAATGAATTGACTCTGCACCTAATACCTATTAATTATGCAGAATACTGTATCCATTACGCGATACCGATGGGAGCACTTTGCTGTTTGGCGGTAAAATTAAGCTTGACTGCCTTGCAAAATTCATTAACACTTATATTTGTTCTAAATACATTTATGGCACAGCAGTAAAACTAATAAAAGACTAGTAAATCATATTGGAACTATTATATTATATGTTATGATTAGATTAAAGAGAAATTTAATACGAGTAATTTTTAAAATACATTTTTGTTTTGTTTACCTAAGGTGACACATTCTTATTTATTTCTCGTCTCTCGACTCGAAATTCCGCCCACCCAACCACTCGGCTATCGTGACTTCATATACTTCTAATATTTAGTATTGTGATATTATATCTAATTAAATTTTTAATCATACTCGAGAGGCAATGCGCAGGAATGTTTAATAATACTCCAGGCTTTCTAAGCTATTGCTTGTATTCTGCCAGGAGTATATAACTAAATACCTTTGCATGCTTGACCTCTAGCCGTAGTAATATCATTGCTTAAAACAATGTATCCTAACGACTAAATAAACTTTGTATAATAATGTCAAATTACAGACAGTTTAAAAATAAAATAATAATAAATATCTTCACGAAATTCCCAATACAGGGGTAGGCAGAGGTCTAGTCTAGACAATTAAGTCCCTTTGACCCACCTTCCACCCAAGATATTTACGGGACAACGTGACAGGTGGTGAGCCAGTCGCCGTCTTTATGTCCAAGCCAACGATATAATTCGTACATAAGTTTTTGAAAAACCCATTGGTACGAGCCTGTTAACGTATGTACGAGCATGTAATGTAATGTTAAATATGGAAAATGTTTATTTAAAAAACAATCCGACATGAAGATATCAAGCCAAAATATACATATATATTCACCATCATCATAACGCCTCTCTACAAGCAGTGACATGTGAAAAGATACTGTCAGACACTCATACGCCGAAACCAAACGCCACATAAGTAATAATTAAAAAAATACTTCCGATGGACATAAAATTGATTTCTAGCCAGAAAACAATAATAATTATGATGGTATAAAAAGCTTTATCAATAGCCAAATGTAATTAATCGCCGATAGCGTCCACCTAGAAGAAAATCAGTTGGAGCATGATATAATATTTTGTTTAAATTCACTAATTACACTTATCGCCAAGAAAGTAATTATTTATTTTTCTCTTGCTTTTTTGATGTATATATAATTTTTAAAATACATTTTTTTGTTTTGTTTACCTAAGGTGACACATTCTTATTTATTTCGCCCACCCAACCACTCGGCTATCGTGACTTCATATTCTTCTAATATTTAGTATTGTGATATTATATCTAATTAAATTTTTAATCATACTCGAGAGGCAATGCGCAGGAATGTTTAATAATACTCCAGGCTTTCTAAGCTATTGCTTGTATTCTGCCAGGAGTATATAACTAAATACCTTTGCATGCTTGACCTCTAGCCGTAGTAATATCATTGCTTAAAACAATGTATCCTAACGACTAAATAAACTTTGTATAATAATGTCAAATTACAGACAGTTTAAAAATAAAATAATAATAAATATCTTCACGCAATTCCCAATACAGGGGTAGACAGAGGTCAAGTCTAGACAATTAAGTCCCTTTGACCCACCTTCCACCGATGATATTTTCGGAATAACGTGACCGGTGGTGAGCCCGCCGCCGCCTTTATGTCCAAGCCAACGATATAATTCGTACATAAGTTTTTGAAAAACCCATTGGTACGAGCCTGTTAACGTATGTACGAGCATGTAATGTAATGTTATTGGTACTGCTACCTGGGGATCGAACTTGGGTCTCTCGACTCGAAATTCCGACCACCCAACAACTCGGCTATCGTGACTTCTACTTTAATGTGAATTTTAAATTTATACAGTCATCTTATCTTCGCGGATCAACATCGTATAAACAAACGAAATGGACGTTTGTTCATATAATACATTAATATGTAAGTAAAGATATTGCGGAAACCAGGAACAAAAATAAAATGAACACACTGACATTTAGTGTGACGTAGCGTCGGCCGCAGACAGAGTTGAGTTAATAAAAACAAAGTTATCGCATAATGGCTTCGATGAAATAAATTGGCGACGTGAGTAGACGTAGCGGAAATGGTATTATTAAAGGAAAGTTAGAAGTGAACCTAAACTAATATATTCGATACATGTTGAACTTGTTTCACGTATTTACCTGAAGTGATTTCGTAAAGAAGCTTTTAAAAGGTTTAAAAGGTAGGTTAAAATAGATCTTCACGTAATTCCCAATACAGGGGTAGACAGCGGTCTAGTCTAGACAATTAAGTACCTTTGACCTATCTTCCACCAAAGATTTTTTCGGTACGACGTGACAGGTGGTGAACCCGTCGCCGTCTTTATGTCCAAGCCAACGATATAATTCGTACATAAGTTTTTGAAAAACCCATTGGTACGAGCCTGTTAACGTATGTACGAGCATGTAATGTAATGTTATTGGTACTGCTACCTGGGGATCGAACTCGGGTCTCTTGACTCGAAGTTCCGACCATCCAACCACTCGGTTATCGTGACTAATTATTTACTTATATTATTAAAAAATATTTAAATACGGATTATGCTTGCTGAATATCCATTTGAAATAATTTAATTTTAGGCGAACGCGCTTTTTGGGATCTTTTGTGGGTCACAACGAGAGATAACCGCAACCAATAACGACTATCATAGCGGAATTTGTTGTAGTTATGGTTTCTCTCTTAGTCGCCTCTTATGACAACTACGATAAAAAAGTTACGGAGAGAACCTTGCGCCGGTACCTACTGCCTAATGGACGACCGCATTACAAATTTTATAAATACCTTGATATCCACTACTGACATCTATTTAACCTCTACAATTATTTGTTAAGACTATCAGTCAACCATTGATTTATATTAATAGCATTACTGAAGTAGTATGTGATAATTGATTTAGTACTACACAGTGAAGAAGTTTTAAACAGAGGATCCTGACGTAAGCAAAAACTTTAAATTAATTTAAAGCCAATGCTAATATATAGGGGTAATAATATTAAATGACAATTACGTAACTAATAGAAATAATATTTAGCTAATAGAATTGATAATCAAGATAGACATATATGAAAAAATGAATCTGAACAAATACGCTCCATTCGTGTGCAGGCGGTCCAAAACGAACGTGTATGGAAAAATCTAATCAGAAGACAAACAGTATCTAAAGGTTCGTGTCAATGGCCGAGTTTTTGTTCCCCGCGCTCGGCTTTACTAACTAGGGAAATGATTTGAAGATAGTTTAATTTTTAAGATACTTATGTTAACTGGGTTTGTATGTATTAAGGATTTTTGTCACACCATCGTAATTACTTTATTATCACTCACGCGGGGCCTTGAAACTAATCCTGTAGATCTGCACTATCCCATATCCATCATAAACATAACGGGTCTAAAAAAGCTCGTTACCTCTCCGTATAGCCGTATAGGTTGGCAAGATTGCTACGCTAGGTAAGCAGATTGGCTATGAAAGTGCCAGGACACAGGATATGCTGTAGTGCGATATCGATTGTTGAATCGTTGCCATCTTTCGGTAGTTTTGCCCTTAGCCGTCTCTTAGGACAACCACGAAAACTGTGGCATTTTCTGTCGTTGTAACCATACGGCATCTCATATTACAAGAATGTTAACATATTCCTCTTTTTAAAAGGAAGATAGAAAGAAACAAAACTAGAAAGTTATCCTAAAAATAATTAATCGGGTGTAAGTCACGATAGCGGAGTGGTTGGGTGGTCGGAATATCGAGTCAAGAGACCCGAGTTCGATCCCCACGAGGCAGGCTCGTACCAATGGGTTTTTAAAAAAAAAATGATGTACGAATTATATTGTTGACTTGTTCATAAAGACGGCGACGGGCTCACCAGGTTGTCCCGAAAATATCTTCGGTGGAATGTGGGTCGAAGGGACTTAATTGTCTAGACTAGACCTCTGTCTACCTCTGTATTGGGAATTGCGTGAAGATATTTATTTATTTACTATAATCGCTAGCCGCTAATATAGAACCTCTGTAATAACCCGAGCTGTACAAAAACCAGCTGTAAACGAGTAATAGTTACAATTACTTTGCCATTGAAGCAAACATTGGATAAATCTCAGTAATCTTTTTGTCCAATACAGTTTAGAATTGCTTTGATTAAGTAGTCCCAGACAGCGAAGTTTGTTCATCTTATTTTCTTTGAACAAAATTTTTATTAGTATTTCTTGAATAAACATTGTTCCATCCTGTTTGCATATAATTGGTAAAGTTTAGTAACAATCTACTGCGGCAAATAGTTATAGAATTTATTTGTCTGAAAAAATGTTACTGATTTTTTTTAGATTCAAGAACTAAAAGCGTTTTTAAACGGTTCAGTAGCTTATTTATTATAGTCATGATTATTTTGTATCTTATCGCGCAAAATTGGTATAATTCGAGGATAGAGGTTTAGCCGTGGAAACATAAAAAGCAGACACACTTATAATAGTGATGAGTATATATGATATTTAAAAAAAATCGCGCTTCTGACTCCGAATTTGCATCTGTCCTGTATTTGGGTACTCGACGGGCTCACCACCTGTCACGTTGTCCCGAAAATGTCTTCGTTGGAAGGTGGGTCGAAGGGTGGGAATTGTCTAGACTTGACCTCTGTCTACCCCTGTTGTGTGTGTATTGGGAATTGCGTGAACATATTTATTTATTTATAGAAAAACACGTACTACTCGTATTCTTTGATGACAGTGTTCTGGTCATAGATTAACTTTGCAGTCACTACAAAAATCTCATTTTTCTAGTGACTGCATTAACTTAATTTTTTTTGGGTGCCGATGAATTCGATCCTTTTCTAATGTTTCTTAGATTTTTATTTTGTTTACCATTTGAACTCATTTTTGGAGATTATTCCAAAATTAAATGAATCTCACATTGATATCGTTATTTATTGTAATTTCTACTAGAATAAAAAGACTATATAATTGTATTTATAATCTACTGCACAAGCAAGAACCAGCAATAGCAATGTGTCACAAAAATAAATATATTTCAATTGCAATGCAAATAAAGCTTTATAAATACCACTTTATTTGCGAAAACTTTGCAAATGGAGGGAGATGTATATCCTCTTACATCGAAGAGCTGTGGCAATACATGAGCTCTTTGCGTGGACGCTTCCATTATATCTTTAAACAAACACTCGAACACAATTTCTTGAACGAGATTTAACCATAACACCTGTACTACATGCTTCAAAAGTAATATTTACAAAAAAGAAGAAGAAACTTACCATATGTATAATATATAGCCACATGTATATATAAAAATTGCTCAAATACGTAAATAAGGACAAAGGTTTATGATTTTCTTAAAATAACTACCGAAATTAACAACGAAATATTTTTTAGCCTACTTCACTCCACCGCCTAGTCACTAACAATAATTACCGCCACATAACTAAGACAGATGATGGGTATTTTGTTTTTTTTTTCACATCGTATACTTAAAAGCAAATTGAAAACAATTTTGAAATGGATATTTACTTCAAAATATTTTAAACGATAGTTCTCGGTGACAAGTAATATCCAACATATAAGTAGTAATATTTTATTCAAATCCACTCAATGCAACGTACTCGTGCATATTAAAACTGAGATGCATTTCTGAATATTTGGAGGAACTTCAAGATGGAGAAATATACTTTTTTTTTGCTTTTCGTAGCGTTGTCGTTTAATCCCTACTGTTAAAGTAGCAGCGTCCAGTCGGCGGAAATGCGGAAGCACGTTATCGAGGGGTTGCGTGATATATTGCCGCTTTCTTAGAGAAATATAGTGCAACGCACGCTATATACCGAACTTTGGTTGTACGTGTTGCGGGGAAACGGGAGTTGGAAAAGTAAAGAAATTACTATTTGATTGATATAGATAACTTTAGTTCACTCTATTGGAGATCTCATCTTGTTTAAAATTACAATAGTTTCTTTGTAAATTACATATTGTTACTCATTTATTAATGGAATAAGTTGAGGTCGCTTGATTTTCTATAGCTAACACGTCAACATAAATGAAAAAAAAAACGACGTCAAACTTATTGCATTAAATATATTACTTGGTAACAATAAATACAGTACAATATTTTATCTTCCTACTATACCAAGTTTAATATTGACTACGATATGATAGTTTACTCCGTTAAGCTCGTTATAAAATATAATTTTCACAATGGAAATGATACAATGCGACTATTTCGCATTCTAAAAATGAATTATAGTTCAGGTTCCGCAATGCGGTGCTTGCATGGGGTAATAGAAACGCTGTCCCACTGCATTGGTGCAAGGGTGGAAAGGGATAAAGGACTAAGTAGGCGTGCAATGTTGAATAAAACGAACTGAAGAAGGTGAAATGGGAGTTATTTTAATCCTTATAATAGCGATACTTTCTCAAACCTTGGTAATTACAATGAGTCACTAATTTTATAAAAAGGTTTAATTTTTTTAATTATTCATATTACATGTTATATTAATTGCTTTATGATGAAAAGATAGGTAGAGGTAAGATTATGGAGGAAATTATCTTTGCTTGGCCTGTTTTGCTTCAACTTTAGTTATTTTGTAACTCATTCAACTATGACGTTGACAGCTTAGAAAATACATATGTATTGATATTTAACGAACATTTGACAAAATTAAAGATCTTAATTAGGGAGTTGTAGTTTAACGACTTATGAATATACGCTACCTTTCTTACGTATGCGGTGACCAAGAAAAAAGTCTTGAAAAAGACAATGGTTACATATAGATAGTGGGTGAAAATTTTATTTAAAGACCCGGTAAAGCCTGCTGTAGTATAAACTTACACCTAAAAAGGGGTTTCGCTACACTTGGAAACTTATCGATAATCGCAATACCATAGACCTCACATTATAAACGCCGCTGCTCGTCATCGGTCTTCCAGTTGCCAATGCCACTTCTAAGAAAATTTAGTTGCCTTTTAGGATATCCGTGGGAAGAAAGGGGGTCGTCTATTCTTAACCCGTATTCAAACAGCAATATACAACGCACATGCGACCACATTTATAGTGTCGGTGATCCGTAGCTTTTACCGATTGGAAAATCGCCTAACGTACCTAAAGAAGTTTACAATTCAATAACTATTTCAGTTAGATATTTTTCTTACGCGTCATCTAGTGTTATCTGTTCTTGACTTTATATATTTGTTCAAGTACCGAGATCAATTTGGGGGAGACGGGCGGATGTCGCCGATTTAGCAGTGACGGAGACATAGCGTTCGGATTGATTGTTCCCGACACTAAAATCAATAATAACGATTTTGTTGCGGGTACTACGACCCTTGTTGTTTTCGGCTGCTGTGAGAGCGTTGAATGTAGCTTCCTGCACTTTAATATAATCTACAAGTTTGTTACAATTCCTAACATTTTTTTGTTATAAAAAATTGTAGAAAATTTCGGTAAATAGAAATGTTTTTAATTATTAAATTTATAAAATAAATAAATAAATATCTTCACGCAATTCCCAATACAGGGGTAGACAGAGGTCAAGTCTAGACAATGAAGTCCCTTTGACCCACCTTCCACCGAAGATATTTTCGGGACAACGTGACAGGTGGTGAGCCCGTCGCCGCCTTTATGTCCAAGCCAACGGTGAAGTTCGTACATATGTTTTTGAAAAACTCATTGGTACTGCCACCTGGGGATCGAACTCGGGTCTCTCGACTCGAAAGTCCGACAACCCAACAACTCGGCTATCGTGACTTATCGTACTTAAGATGTATTATTTTTATAAATTTATGTATAAAAATAATACATCTTCACGCCATTCCCAATACTCAGGTAGAAAAAGGTCCTAAAAATTAAGTCCTATCGTCCATCCTTTCACCGAAGTCTACATAGTAGTACAATACGAAGTGTACAATACAATTCATTAATTTTATCGATTCAGTGTAAATAAGGAGTTTTAAATAGGGCTGTTAGTCATTATAGCCTTTACATTGCGTACATTTTGGGAGGGCCACAGGTACTTTGAGGGACTTAATTAGATTATCGAAGTGAAGTCGATTTCTAACCCAAAGACGTAAAATATACTAAAAATCTATCTATGTATATAAAAGAGAAAAATCACTTCATACACTAAATAATAACGAAATTTCTGAAAGCGTCATGATCATCTGAACATGAAATCTGGTACGAAGGTTGATTGTGAACGTCAGCTAAAAATTTAAGGAACCTCCTTTGAAAAGGGTTTCAATAAAGGTTGGAAGTTGGTGGAACTTTGTTATTGTAATATATATGAGGGGGCATAGAAGTAGAAAATCGTTATTTATCACACGTATTATACATATTATACATGTATTGTATTGGTATTTATGTATATATAAATTTTCAGGAAAATTGTCATTTTTAGACTTGTTCAAATGCCGCAAACAATAACCCAAACACGCAGGACGATAGCGAGCAATATATAAAAGAAGAACTTCGATTTGGCAAAAGATTTGTCGTTTATGCCAAGCAAGGCAAAACAAAAGAGATGAATGATAGTATCTCGATATTTTATTTTCAGAACCAAATTGTCTCTTATTTTATGTGGCGCTGAAAGCATTTCTTTACTACTTACCAAAGGCCTAATTCTTTTCTCTTTGCCGTTGTTCTAAAACAAAGTATATTCGCTTTTTCCTCAGTGTGTTTTGGACCATGTAAAATCCTTTCGGGTAAATTGCCATCATCTCCCACATAATGTGGGTAAAGTACATTCCATTTTTCTTTGTTATTTTATATTATTCATAACTTTTGTGTGATATGTAACGTGAAAATACGTTATTAAATTAAAAATACACGGAAACGATAATAATAATACACACATCTATTATATTATATTATTTTATATTTCTTTATATAGGTAAAAAACATTATTCAGGTTATTGGAGTTCTTATACATGTTAATTTGCTTATGTGTATTTTCATGTAAATGGAAGAATTATTAACATACCTAGATAAACTAAAACATTTTAAACTTTAAAATTTATTTATGTAGAAATTCAGATGTTAACGCAGATTTTTTTAAATAGGTGTGATGCATTTCATTGTTTACTGAAAGTCGTATAATTTACGTCTATGTAAATTTTGCGACTTTCATTATAGTGTTTCTAGGTATCGTGCTTTGCACGAACAATATCATGCTAACTCTTTAAGATATTGGGTAGCAGGAGTAGTTATTTAATATGCATAGTTAATAAAAATGTTTACTGATTTTAATAGAAACAATATCACATTGAAGATATTTAGTGATAGAGCTGTTAAGATGTGGTTTATCCAATTTGGTTGTATAAAAAGGAATATATACTTTGTAGATGATTTAACAGACCATTCATTGTCTACTAACTATTGTACATATATAAATAGTTATCATTGATCTGGCCAGCAAGAACTGAACAAATACTTGGCCTTAGGTAATGCTTATAATATGCGATATGCGTACTTCTTCCCGCTGGTTCATCCGCTCAGTTCGTTTCTTTTTGTCGAAGTCTGAATACGAATTATTATGGAGAGGACAGATGAAAATTATTTGAAAATTTAAAAATGAGATATAAAGTATGGAAGCGAACGGAACTGCTTGCACGCAAGCTGCACGCGCATATTGAGCGAGTCTTGCGTGAGTTGCACTAAAGAGGCGCCACAAATAATTCCAGCAACTGCGAGCCAGAAACGCGCGAGCGGCACATTTGCCAGATTTCATTAATCCTTCGAAGTGACTTTTTCCATCACATAAAAAAAACCAAACGGAATTTCAGGAAATTGTGCAATAATATTCATGCAGTAAATACACAGCATATATATTTGCGTAATGTGTATATAGTGATACCATCACTATATTCACATTACGATGTTTATTTTCAAATGTATACATTTTTATGATGAAAGATGTATTATTTTAATATTCTTTAAGAAATATTTACTGTGCTAATAAAAAACAGAATAACAAAAGCTTGACAGTTAAATGTCGTTGTTAATTTCTCAACTTTGAAACGGTGAATGCAAACTGCAGGCGTTAAGTTTTTATTTTCAAAGACTTATCTCGAATGGTTCGTGTTTGAACCCACTTTAAATTTCTGAGAAGAGATTTAACTTTATCTGAATGTCTGAAAATAGGTACAGAAAATTCTCGCAACCCTCCTCGGTTGTGACCATCGTATCCCTCGGCGTCATTGCACGCATTCATTGTCTACGTAAACACGCTTTTGAGACGTCTACAAGTGATATGTACTAGACACCCCAACATCAAGGAATGATAGCTGTAAAATGCCTTCGTATGTTCTATTTGAGGTAACAACGCTCCTCTCGTTAATTTAGGTAATAAAATTTCAGGTCATTTTAATGCTTACAGGATTTCGTTACCCAACCTTAGAGCTAATTAGCATTTTCTGCTGCTACTGGCACGAATTAGTCGTGACTCTTTGTTTCATTTAGCGTTTTAGGCATACACCACTTTTAGATCCACCTTATTCTCTTTTTAACAAATCCTATATGTATATGCGGGCAACACATCTATTTACTTCGATGTTGTGGATATTCATTTTCTTGTACCTTGAACAAATTAGAAAGTGACCAATGCTAACTTAAAGCTTGCTTCAGCGATAAAATATGCAGTTCCCCTCTTGGCCGTTGAGTTGGGGATACTGTACCAGACTCCTCGTTCAAAAGAAGCTGACCGTCGTCAATCTATACAGTATAAATCAACAATGACTTTGACTACCATACCACAAATAAATTGCATTAAAATGTAATTATGTTATAATTATACATGAAGGAAAACATATGAACATATATAATTTAAAACGCAAAGTATTCAGGCAATGTAGTAATATAAAATATATAACAGTATTTTGTGCTTACAAAAAGTAAAACTTGCGGGCGTGCGGGAGTGCTCTAGGCTCCAACTGATGAGTTTAGGAAGTTGCTTTTTCCTCGTTTATCATTGAGGACAAGTTGCGCGTCTGAATATAATAACTTATAACTTAGTATTTGTCAAATGTGGAATATAGATATATAAAATTTGATTGCTATAAATAGCAATTTTTCATGTATATTTCATTCATGGGCCTGCCATAACAATTTCTATACATAAATAACCGCAGGCAAGGAGTAGTATGGATAGGCCTCTTTTGTTAATTATGATTTGCCGTAGTTTCCACGCTTGACAAGCGGATTATCGATCGCAACACCAGAAAGCTTACATCGTAGACGATGATACCTGTTTCCGTCTGCTAAATTTCATTCTGATATTTTTGGAGATAGTTTTCCTGCTTTCGTCGCATTTCCACGCACTCAACGCCATTTCCGTGGCTTTTCCCTCAGTCGTCACTTAAAGAAAGGGCCACCCCTTTTGGAAATGACGTCTACGTCCTACGTCCTTATCTTATAGGGAGCACACACGCTGAAAATTAACTTTCGGTGTTGATGGTTCCTGCGTTGTATCTGATTCCATAAAGGTGGTGAGCCCGTCGCCGCTTTTATGTCCAAGCCATCGATATAAGCAGTACGTAAGTTTTTGAAAATAACCCATTGGTGCGAGCTTTGGGGATCGAACTCGGTGTATGTCGCAAGTCTATTTGTTTGATCATCATCATGTTGTATCATAATGGCCTATAAATGTCCTCTGCAGTACAATTGCCTTTCTAGTGCTGAAGGTTTAGCCATAATCGGGACATTCCAAATACGCTTGACAAGCGGATTGGCAATCGTAGTAATGGAAATCTAGGACAATTTTTGGTCGTGTATTTTAGCATCCATCAGTAATATACCCACGAAAGGAAAGAGGTTGGTGTATTCTTATAGTCTGGTGTAGTCATAACCACACGGCATTAACATTATTGTTTTATATTGTATAAAAGAATCCTTCAAATGTATTAAAATATTTATAAAGCAGTAATTTTAGACGAAGGAGTACTTGTAGCCACGAATGAGTTGAAATTATTGATTTTAGCGCAACGAGTTCGCAAACTTTTACGTTCTTCCCCTTGCAGAAAGTTGCCTTTATGTACACGCATGTGTATATATATTTCATTCGAATTTGTTATTCTTTCCGCTTCAGTTTTAAATGTGAATCAATTCTCGCATTTTATAAAATTATAGGTGTAAGAATGTTACCACCCCCTTTCTTCCCGTGGGTGTCGGTAAGAGGCGACTAATCGAAAGAGCCTACATATCCAAATGGCAACCGATAATAAGCGGGATAAGCATCTCTAAAAATGTCAGACCATAATAATCAGACCGAAGATGGGCAGCAGCGTCTGAGGTGCGAGTTGTCTGGTACTGCGACCGCCAATCCGCCTGCCAAGCGTTGCGATTTTGGAATCCTCCCCTTGGGAGAGGCCTATGTCTTGCAGTGGACTTAAAAGGCCGTTATGTATGTATGTATGTATACGTAATGCTTTGTTTGTTATTAAATTCTTGTATCGTTATTTGTCTTGAATTTAAGCACTCGTGATATAACAACTTTGTGACATGACCAAACGTTTAGCAACAAACGTATTACAATTGAATAATCACACAAACTTTAGGTTAGGACTAATTAGAATCGTATTTAAGCTCCAATTCAGTTAATTTCTTGAAATAACGAAAGCAACGAATGCAACTTGATTAACATACCGGTGTGCTTTGTATCATCAGACACATTGAAAAGCGAAGTGCATTTTAGAAAAATGTGTTCTTTGTTAGTAAACCAACACGTGTGCAGTACGTACAGACGCAGAGGCGATCTGTTAAAAATAACCCGCACCGGACATTGAACTGTGTAGCGCCGGACATCACTGTAATAGAAGTGACGCTTCGCGATTTTCGCAACTGAATCAATTTCCCAGGGCTTGAATGTAAGTTATCGAAGGCTGACTCTAAGTTTGGCTTTCGTACACTGTAAGTACGGTAATCCGAGAAATTATTGAAAAAAAAATCGGGACTTCTTTAAAAGATGGTAAAACTTCGTTCGTCTCCATTAGGCATGAGGCTTGACATAAGTATGTATAACCCTCGTTTTTCATGGGTGGTGTAAAACTAAGAGAAAAGCCTGAAAATGCCAGCGGCAACCGATAACTAGCGGGATTACTAAAATAAAATAAATAAATAAATATCTTCACGCAATTCCCAATACAGGACTTCATTGTCTAGTCTAGACCTCTGACTACCGTCAGAGGTCTAGACTAGACAATGAAGTCCCTTCGACCCACCTTCCACCGAAGATATTTTCGGACAACATGACAGGTGGTGAGCCCGTCGCCGTCTTTATGTCCAAGCCATCGATATAAGCAGTACGTAAGTTTTTGAAAATAACCCATTGGTGCGAGCTTTGGAGATCGAACTCGGTGTATGTCGCAAGTCTATTTGTTTGATCATCATCATGTTGTATCATAATGGCCTATAAATGTCCTCTGCAGTACAATTGCCTTTCTAGTGCTGAAGGTTTAGCCATAATCGGGACATTCCAAATACGCTTGAAAAGCGGATTGGCAATCGTAGTAATGGAAATCTAGGACAATTTTTGGTCGTGTATTTTAGCATCCATCAGTAATATACCCACGAAAGGAAAGAGGTTGGTGTATTCTTATAGTCTGGTGTAATCATAACCACACGGCATTAACATTATTGTTTTATATTGTATAAAAGAATCCTTCAAATGTATTAAAATATTTATAAAGCAGTAATTTTAGACGAAGGAGTACTTGTAGCCACGAATGAGTTGAAATTATTGATTTTAGCGCAACGAGTTCGCAAACTTTTACGGTCTTCCCCTTGCAGAAAGTTGCCTTTATGTACACGCATGTGTATATATATTTCATTCGAATTTGTTATTCTTTCCGCTTCAGTTTTAAATGTGAATCAATTCTCTCATTTTATAAAATTATAGGTGTAAGAATGTTACCACCCCCTTTCTTCCCGTGGGTGTCGGTAAGAGGCGACTAATCGAAAGAGCCTACATATCCAAATGGCAACCGATAATAAGCGGGATAAGCATCTCTAAAAATGTCAGACCAAAATAATCAGACCGAAGATGGGCAGCAGCGTCTGAGGTGCGAGTTGTCTGGTACTGCGACCGCCAATCCGCCTGCCAAGCGTTGCGATTTTGGAATCCTCCCCTTGGGAGAGGCCTATGTCTTGCAGTGGACTTAAACAGGCCGTTATGTATGTATGTATGTATACGTAATGCTTTGTTTGTTATTGAATTCTTGTATCGTTATTTGTCTTGAATTTAAGCACTCGTGATATAACAACTTTGTGACATGACCAAACGTTTAGCAACAAACGTATTACAATTGAATAATCACACAAACTTTAGGTTAGGACTAATTAGAATCGTATTTAAGCTCCAATTCAGTTAATTTCTTGAAATAACGAAAGCAACGAATGCAACTTGATTAACATACCGGTGTGCTTTGTATCATCAGACACATTGAAAAGCGAAGTGCATTTTAGAAAAATGTGTTCTTTGTTAAACCAACACGTGTGCAGTACGTACAGACGCAGAGGCGATCTGTTAAAAATAACCCGCACCGGACATTGAACTGTGTAGCGCCGGACATCACTGTAATAGAAGTGACGCTTCGCGATTTTCGCAACTGAATCAATTTCCCAGGGCTTGAATGTAAGTTATCGAAGGCTGACTCTAAGTTTGGCTTTCGTACACTGTAAGTACGGTAATCCGAGAAATTATTGAAAAAAAAAATCGGGACTTCTTTAAAAGATGGTAAAACTTCGTTCGTCTCCATTAGGCATGAGGCTTGACATAAGTATGTATAACCCTCGTTTTTCATGGGTGGTGTAAAACTAAGAGAAAAGCCTGAAAATGCCAGCGGCAACCGATAACTAGCGGGATTACTAAAATAAAATAAATAAATAAATATCTTCACGCAATTCCCAATACAGGACTTCATTCTTCAGGTCTAGACTAGACAATGAAGTCCCTTCGACCCACCTTCCACCGAAGATATTTTCGGGACAACATGACAGGTGGTGAGCCCGTCGCCGTCTTTATGTCCATGCCAACGATGTAATTCGTACATAAGTTTTTGAAAAACCCATTGGTACGAGCCTGCCACCTGGGGATCGAACTCGGGTTTCTTGACTCGAAATTCCGACTCTTCGGCTATCGTGACTTATAAGGGATTACTATCTCGGGAAAAAATTGTACAGACCGGTGAGGAACAGCAGTGACGAAAAAAGGAGATACGGATAGGTACAGTGATCGTCAATTCACTTGCCAAGGGTTCCCATGTGGCTAACACTCCTTATATGAGAAGACTATAAAGTGCAGTGGCTTTTAAGTTACTATCCCTCATTGCCTAGGTCTGTTTTACGGAATAGTTATAACCTAGCCGGTGGTCTTTTTAGAGGAACGATCACCGAGTGGTTACCCAACCAATTGGCTATCGTTCCACCTGACTCGATTTCCGATCACCCGATCGGAATTTGAGTCAGGAGACCGACCCTAGCTCGATAGCTAAGGCTCAATAATTTTTCAAAAACTTAAGTACGAATTTTATCGTTATATAAAGACAGCGCCAGGCTCCACCTGTCAGGTTGTCCCAAAAAATGTCTTCGGTGATAGGTGGGTCGAAAGAACTTAATTGTTTAGACCTCTGTCTATTCCTGTACAGAGAATGGCGCGAAGATATTAATTTTTTATTAAGTGGTCTTTTTGTGAAATTTTGTGTTATTTTTGAAGTGGGTTTAGTATTTATTTTAATTATATAAAGTAATTTAATTTATGAAGAAGTTTCTTTGAAATATATTATTATATTACCATTTTGTGATGTGGTCTGTCTATATGTGAATTTTTAGGGCAGCTATGTTTTTAAAAACGAGAATTTTCTAAAAAAACAGCACAACGCGTGGTTTGTTTGCGATGCCGTAATGAAAACTTTCCTTTTGTTACATACGCGTTAAAAAATTCGGGGACTGGAGTAAATAATTCTAACGGGTATCGGTGTTGTTTGGAGAACAGTACATGTTTTTGACTATTGTCACATTGTGGGAACTGTTGTGGTGGCCGTACATCCTTCTTGTCATCATATTGACATCCTGTCAACGACTTTTGAAATCTCCAGTAAAACATTTATTCATCACGGCATTTATATTCAAATAACATTTTATAGAGATTTAGGAAAACGATTTTATATTAGTAGACTATATAAACTTTTTATTACGTGAACTTTATTTATAAAAGGAAACTTAAATTTATCCCGAAAATATCTTCGGTGGAAGGTGGGTCAAAGGGACGTAATTGGCTAGACTAGACCTCTTTCTACCCATGTATTGGGAATTGCGTGAAGATATTTATTTATTTATTTATTTTATACGTTTAATTGTATTCAATACATGCATACATAACGGCCTGTTAAAGACTGCTGCCCATCTTCGCTCTGATAATTTTGGTCTGATATTTTTAGAGATGGTTATCTCGCCATCTATCGGTTGCCATAACAACATTCAAGGCCCTTAGTCGCCTCTTACGACATCCTTTTGAAGAAAGGAAGTTGTGATATTCTTACGCCGTTACCACACGGAAATTTAATTCTGTCCAATATAAATATTAAAATATATATAATATAAAAATATTAAAATAAAGTAATCACTGTATGGAGCCGAAGTCTTTTATAAAATTATTTCTCTGTGAGTTGTGATGATCAGTTCTTTCTCCCATTCTTCCAGCATTAAAAAAAAATAAACATTCTATTACTATCTTTTTTCATCATCATATAATGATTAGCCATCAGGTTTTTGCTAGATAATAGCCTTGTTATTCATTCAAATAAATGGAAAAATCTTGACTTTTAATCTAAAATTAAGGACATAATATGTACTTTTACACATATTACACAATAACATTCACTCACATATATAGGCTAAGTTCAAGTTAGCCTAGATTGCTGAAATAGTAGAGGCTTGCATAAATCTTTTAGGCAAAAAAATTTGATGGAAATTTGAGTGTTGGTTTACACTAGATAAGCAATAAACAAATCGTCTCTAGTAACGTTGACTTATCGATTTCAACAAAGCTTGTTTTTTTAAAAAATATCTTCACTCCATTCACAATACGGGGGTTTTTGAAAGAACCCGTTAGTCGAATGAGCCTTGGAGATCGAACTCGGGTCTCTTGACTCGAATTCTGATCACCCAACCAATAGTTACCATCGCGTCGTAGTCGGCTATCGTGCCACTAGTTGCCGTTTTTTAAATCCCCAAAAAATATTGTTACTGTTAATACTTTTGAGTAACCGGAAAATCGTTTCTACATGAAATGCCATTTATCTGTACGTATTCATTTGTGGCAAAATAAGTGGTATGGTTACTCTAAACGAGAGTATCTTTTGGGTATTTTGACTGTTCCAATTAGTCTTTCGCCTTTGCAATAAATTTTCCGCAAACTTAAATTTTGTGCGATATGCCTGTTCAAAATTTTGAATTTTTATAAAAACCTAAACATTATATAAGTTAACGACATATGTAAACACATCTATTAATTCATTCGGCTAATGAACAACTTCTTCCAGGAATCTTCTTCCTTCCTTCTTCGTCTTATTGATGTTTACATACATATTTGTCAAAAGCCATATGTATATTTATCATATACATATTGTATATATTTTTGTTACTATCACCACATCCACATCTTGCACCTTAGACACTGTTTGGCATATTTATCTCGCCATCAGTTATAATATTTATTGCATTTTAAGGCGTTTCATTTAGTTGCCTCTTATTACAACCACGGAAGAAATGGGTATTAAATACTTATCATACAATAAACTATTACTAAAATAATAAACAAAAATCAAACATGTTTACTTAAATCGTATTTTAACTCACATACGATTGATTAAAACTTTAAATATTTTGAAAATAAATGCTAATGAATTCGTGATATTAAGTTAAATACTTTTATTTCAGGCAATGTAAATATTTTTCACATGTAATTCGTTAGCATGCGACTGCTTACATTTTGTTTAGTGGCACTTCGATCAATGTTTCAATCTAATGTAATCGTAGGGCTTTTTGAACCAGTCGAGTAGCTCCTGTCGTGACTAATGAAGCCCTGCACTGCTATTTTAATTGTCCTTATAGCAGTAGCGCCCGTATTCCATACAGCCGCTGTCAAATGACCCGACAAATTGACCGCAACACGCGATGTTAATTTCACTTATTTTTAAGCTCTTATAATAGTTTTAATATGACTTTGATTTTTTTTACATAATTGAAAGTTTTTATGCATTAATGTGCTACAAAATATATTTACAATAAATATAATATCTGTGTTCCCTTATAGCTACGGTACTTTTACTTCATGATTTAAAAGAGTAGAGTAATTATGAGTAGTTCAAAAGATCACTTCAAAAAGCTTTGATCAGGTCAAGCATACCTGAGGTCTCGTTAATTTGTTTTTAATAGTGTTGGAACTCTTAAAAACTATCCGTTAAGTTTTGCTAAAATGAGTCGGAAAGTAAATAGTCGTGTTAGCCGTTGATATTAAAGAGTTATTACGGCTGTGTCCCGGAAACAGTACAAGCGGAATCAATTATAGGAATTTTAGCCCTAAATAAAATTTAGGGTAATACAATTTTGTACTTACGTAATCCTCACGATTAGTTAAACTTTAGTAAATATTATTGTAGCTTTGTATTTTCAGCTTAATTAGGATATATGATATAGAGTGGTAGGTAAATTTTTGATGCACCGCGCTGAATCTAGCGTGACAAGCACTATAAAGCCAATGACATAAAAGTAAAATTACACAGTTTTAATATTGAAATTTTAGAAATAATATTAAACGGCTCGAAGTTTTGCATAAAATATCTTATCTCCATCAAAAAACCTATAAATCTTTGTGTCAAAAGTGAGTATATTTTAGACTTAGTTTTCTCATACATACTCAGAGCACGTAATAATAAAAAAACAGCATTCAGCGTAGGTAATAATAAATCTTTAAGTCTTACCTATTATTCTACTTAATTACCAAGTAAGGTAATTAAGTAGAACCTCTCTTTTTTGAAGTACGATTATAAATAGATGTTTTATGAGTACTTGCTAATTACGATGTAGCTTTGTGATTTTGTTGTTTTGATCTGGATTTACTTTAATAAATTAACTTGGCTAAGATTAACTGATTTTTCTGTATGTATAATTTGCTTTTTCGTCAATTTCTTCTTATTTTGAATGTTGAATTTAGATTACGATTTCTAAATACAATTAAGGTAACTGCTCTTAATAAATATAATCGTAATTGATACTCTTAAAGGACGTGAATCTTATGAAAGTGTTCTTCGCCAGCATATTTTTATAATGGGATTAAGACGAAAAACTGATTAACTGTCCATCTGATGGGAAGTAATTCCTGCAGCAAATGGAAATTTGCAAACCGTTTTAAATAAAGATTGTTACATATATGTTTTCACCGCTTAGGACTGAGACTAAATGCAATACAATAGTTGGCGTGTCAACACTGCTATTTGGCGGTAGAAATACGTCCGAGTGTGGTAATGACAACTTCTAGACAGGGAAAGAGTTAACCACCTTTTCCGCTTATAAATAAATAAATACATAGATAGGGACGACATCACATACATTGGTCTGATCCCAAAGTAAGTCTCAAGCATTTGTAGTATGGTATCAGGAACAAGGAGCGTGTCACAGACACCGAGACTCGAAAATTTTAGAAAAAGTGTTTTTTACACTGACCTGACCGGGAATCGAAGAGATGGGGACGCCATTTAAGTCTTTGTGATGCAACTCGCCGGCGGAGGTCGTGGCTTATCGCAATTAACTTTATTTCCGAGTTATACACAGTATGTAGTACAAATATTTAATTACATTATTTAATTTTTAAAATTGATTTTTAAGTTTAAGATTACTAAATTCCCATTCGTCGTATTATTGACTGACAGTTTCCCGCGAACGAAGTCGCGGGAAACTGTCAGTCAATAATACGACCGCCTGATTTAGAGATTTAACCAATAGCGCCGCTTGCCTGACATTATTATACCTTCTAAATACAATGAATTTACATTCAAAATTAACGCGTGTCATGTGCAAATTTTACTCGCTCCAGCTAAACATTAATTAGAGTCATTGTCGGGTGCTCTAATTTTAGCGTCAAATGTTCATTACTCTTGAACAACATCTGCCATATTTGTAATCACAGAGTAAATATGAAATTGTTAATGTACAATGCTTTCGTTCAGTGACCGCGCTATCTACAATTTAATAGCGTACCGTACATTGCTGCGAAGTATAATGTCTGTTCGCTACATTTAACTAGGTACAGAATTATAGCTGAAAACTGTTTATACGTGTATAAGGTAGTTAAAGTATCATGGAATATCTTCGATTTGTAGGGGACTTAATATGTAAATGATTGCTATTCGAGTGGCAAAAAGTGCATTACAGAAGCTCGTTTCGCTTCACTGAGTCATGTTAAATAGAAATATGTGATTTTTCTCTACCCCAGAGGGCGATAGGTGTTGTTTAAAGATATATGTTAATTTTAAGGTGAAACACATTATGCAGAGGAACATTTTAATAATCGTTGGAAAAGCATTGTTCGTTATTTATGGTAGAACTCCGGTATCTTTACAGCCTTAACGAATTGACCCTACCAGCAAAGGTCGCAGAATACCAATGTTATGTATAATAAGTGATTGAATAGGAGATTCATTTATTATTGATTAGGGTCATTTATCATCTGATTGTGGTTATCAGGGATGAAAGTTCCTTATCATAGATGCTAGTGGTGGTAAAAGTAAAGAGTATTCGAAACGGTTACCCATGTTAATAGTATAAAAAATATTTTACTTGGCTAAGCTTGTTACTTAATAGTTAAGATGAAATAATCTAATAAGCGTTACTTACTGGTGTGCTAGAAGTCGACGGCAAGTATTATCTTGTATTATATTTGTATCATTTTGTTCGATAATCAGATGATAACGTTCTAACATTGGGAATTAACTGGAAGCACACCGTAACAAATAAAAAACATATTCAGGAGATAAAAATACGAGACAAAGATTTCAACAAATTAAGAATCTCTTCTTTTATGAAGTCGGTTAATAAAACTAAATCACGGTAAAAGTCGGTTTATGTAACTGTGATTCATACAGAATTAATGGCCAAACTAATATATCAATTTAATGCTTATGAAATATTATAACCTAGTATTATACTTATAACAGTTAGATGGCGTGTCGAAGAATTTAAGATCCACTTTTAGGTAGTATTGTTAGGGCCACGGGTATAACTGAAAAGACTATATTTTACATTTTCAATAGTAAGAAATTGTATTTATAATATTAGCTGTTGTACCTTTTTTTGGGTGACATCGTTTAATCAGAAACCCTTTTTTTCTATTAGAACCGGACGGTACATAAAACTCCCAGTTGAAATTTTGTGATTATTGGTCCAATAAACTTTGAGGGGATTTAATTTAATTATTACATTTAGAAGTGGGTGCAATACCAGACACCTACAGCAAGACGCTGCTGTCTGTTACCAGTTTTAATTTTAGTCTGCTATTTTACAAAATGGATTTCCCGCCATATATAAAGGAGAAAAATATTAATAAATAGAAACATTTCAATCGACACTAGTTCAAGTTTTTAATGACGCCCGATTCGCTTTTATAATGGTTTTGTTTTTTACTGATGAATATTCTAAAGTTATACGTCTCTACAGCTTTGTTCGTAGAGATTAATTACACTGTTAAAAATTAAATTATGTAATGTTTTAAAAATATATAAAAATATGATACATATATGCCCTGGCTTTGATAAATTTATTCAAATATTGATCTGTTATGTTACGTTGACATATTTAAAGTAATTTCTTAAAAAATATAAACTCCCTAAAACATATTGCGTGATCATATTTTTATGATGCGCCGTACTCGCAAATCCTGCGAAGATTTATGCTTCAGCAGATTTGAAGTTAACCACGTTGTTCGTTACATCACAATGTCGTAGAAACATACAATAATTTGCTTAGGGTATCTATAAATGTATGTTGTGTACCATATAATATGCATGGTTGTGACTACAATACAGTGTTTATAAGGTGTATCTGATGTTTATCCAAGAAGGAATGAAGTTGACATTGTTTTTAGTTTATATCAAAGATTATATTCAGAGTATCTGACTTTCGTCGTATACATACTGTAAACATACAAATTTATTAAAATAAATACATTGCCACTTTGCCCTTGACTACCATGGAATAAATAGTATGATAGCAACTATTTTAACATCACATGCACAAAGACATGTCTGTTTGCTCAAATGTTTGATTTCAAATTATTTTGTATTTTTCGGATTATTTTTATCGATGTTATTGCATACTTACTTAACGGCCTGTAAACTGTCCACTGATTGTCATAGGTAGTAGAAAAAGGATAGTTTAATCCTTACAAGAAAACTATACGGTAATATTTATAATATATATTGTTTTAAAATGAGTATAATTTGTTTTTATTAATATTTTAATTGAATTTATTTATTTATTTATTTATCTTTACGCACAATCCCTGACGGGGTAGCCAGAGAGAACAGATCGCCAAGTGTCACGATCCCTACATATTGAATAATTATGTAAATAAAAATAATAAAATATTATTGTATACAATAATATTATTTACAAATTAAATATTATTTTTCGTATTTGTATAAATTCTTGTAAATAATAATATTAATATTCATTATGTACTTCTTTTTCAGGTAAGTTCACGTCCAGGAACCTATACCAGAACAGTCGCAAAGTGTTGGTAACTATTCCGGAGAGAAATCGCCAAATATTTATTTTGATGCGACTGATAAATACAATACAACAACAAGTAAAAAGTCTTAGATAACTGGTTGTTAATATTTACATAGATATATGTATAAACTGTATGTATGTATGTAAAATTTTGAAGGCATGGTCGCTATCAAATAGGCCATCGAATTAAAGTAATGATTATTGTTCTATAAGGGTTGGGATGACATTGAAGCAATTATAGTTTATATGTTACAATTTGTAGTAGTAGTCTTCGATAACAATACGTAACTTAGAAATTAACGATTACCCATTCGGATATTTTGACACCAATTCCAATAAGTTTTTAATTTGTTTAAGTTTGACAAAATCAATATACATTACATATAATTAGTCATTGTATATAAATTGGCACATAGGTACGTGTATAAGCTTTGCAGCGTCGGTTTCCTTCTAAGTCTTGGTTTGTTATCTCAGTAAAGTGCATTTGGAGACTTGTCCAGTTAACACCTCGCCTGTAGATCAGAGCTATTTCGTTGCAGTTCGAAGTTATTAAAGTTTCAGAATCTTATATTGAAGCGGTGCGCCACTATGTTCATGTTGCATTGTGAGAAAGCATAATTTTACAACTAACTTCCCTTCAAGAACATCCAATGTACTTGAAATAATGGAATGAGGTTTTAGTATGATTTGAATCTGGTTTTATACACTTAATGAGTGTGTACATTTTGGGGCAATCATTTAAACATTTATTAGTTTTAATACAAAAAGGTTTACACTTTTTTTTCTTATAAGCTTTTGTGGACCTTGATTGCACTTACACTTGGGGGGCTGTGGTACAAGATTATTGTCGACACTGACGTGCCGTTATTAATGCCCTTCGGAAAAGCAGGGCGAAAGATATTGGAGCTTGTCGCCACGGGTCAGATTGAGAAGTTTCTTGTAATAAAAACAACCAAAGTGGAAAATACCTTAATATATTATTATTTTATCTGTTCAATTATGTTTAAATTAAAAGCCAAACAGTTTTTGTTTTGCATATGTATTTGCATACTGTTATCAAAGAACATATTCATTTTAAATGTATGAAACTAGTTCTTGCTAGCGACTTAGTCTCGATTCTTTCCTTTACGGGGAGTAAAAAGTGCTCTATCCGGAATTCCAACAAAACAAAGCAAAAGCAAAATTAGGTTTTAGATCTCTTCCGAAGGAAACGATAATCTTAGTATAATATGTAAAATTATAAAAGTGAGACACGACAGAATGGATGACCTTTTATGTGGTTGTCATTTAATGCCATTTACGTTACTCTGAAATAAAACTAGCAAATGAATGCATGCAAAAAACCTACCTGCAGAATAAAACAATACATTTATTGTTGAAAATGAAATAGAAAATACGTGAGTGTCTACGTTCTATAGGTATTGTAGTTTTTTGTAACGTTGAGCTTGAGCCGTCATGGCCGACGTGTGTTGGCCACGAGGCTAGCACGCGGTCGTAGTGTACGCATGCGTCGTACTACGTGAGTACGGAGGTGAAACGAGAGGTTGAAGCCCTGCCCAACGCTAAATGCCCCCTCTCTACCTCCCCGACGCTAAAAGTTTCAGCCTCCATCTCCACCATCACTCACACTCTTCAGCCGCCGATATTAAAACCTGTCGTATTTTCACGGGTATCAACGAGTGTTATTTATACCTCTGTTCTTCTTGCAATTATGAATCAAAATTGGATCTGCTTTATTGATTTCGCTTGACTGATAAAGATCGGTGTTCGATTGAAATTTTTTCTTCGAATAAACCACATTAGTTGTGTCTTCCACCCGTTAATCTCAACCGGGTCAGGAGATTCCGGTTCGGTCTAAATTTTGGTTGTCTAAATGAGGTTATGTTTTATACCCTAATAAATAAATCAGTTAAGGAAATCAATTCATTTTAAATAAAACGTACAGAAGATTTGCTCTCTGGAAATATTATGTATAATATAATATAAAATAATTATGGAAATTCAAAATTACTAAATGTTTTTAAGAAAATTACAGAAAATTTTTAGTAGCAAAATATGAAAACTTTTATTTAAATTTTACATATATTTTAATCAAACTCTTAATTACAAAAATACACGAAGTTATGAAACGGTGTTTTATATTTTTATTTAGGCTTTTTGTAGTCAGAAGAAACTTTAATTTCTACCTTTCAGCAAACTATCCAGTTAAGGGAAGTGCATTTTATTTTGGCTATGGCAGATCTTCTCAATGGTCCTGGCACGAGGCCAAATGGACCCTACTACGTGCTAGAGACGCGTAGCAATGTAACTTGACTAGGGTTGAAACTATTATTCAATCTGTGACCTATGGTCCATAGAACCTCCTTCTTTTTGAAGTTTTTTACTTTTGGTTGGATATTTGAACATATTCTAATGTTGTAAATTTACAAGCAGTTTTGTTTAAAAGCTTTATTTGTACAATATTATTCGTAATTGATTTTTTCTTAACAAAATTTTGTCCATACGTTATCGGTTTTATAATTCTAAAATAATAACAATATCAACTAGACCCGATAGCTTCGTTGGTAGTGGTCTTGCCTTATCTACCTAAGGGTTGCAAATTCGAATTTCGAAACATGACATTAATAGTAGATCGACGATCGATAGAAGATTTAAAAAAACTGAGAATAAGATTGAATTGAAAGCACATGCATTAAAAAACCATAGGGGTTCTTTTTAATATTTTGTTACGTTATTGTGATACGAGTAGCACGAGTATATATTACCTATTATCTTAGACCTATCGACTTATATTCCACTGAAGTTTATGATTGACTCATATAACACTGCCTGTCTGGTATGGAAAAACGTGACAGACAGTGAGCCTGCCGTCGTCTTAATATTGAATTGAACGATGCAATTTAACTACATTCATAAATATTTGTACATATAAACATCCATCAAAACAATACTGGAGGACAAATATTCATATTCATCATATCAATGTTTCCCAAGTCACGTTAGCCGAGTGGTCGGAATTTGAGTCGAGACCCGAGTTCGATCCCCAGGTGGTAGGCTCGTACCAATGGGGGTTTTTCAAAAACTTATGTACGAATTAAATCTTTGGCTTAGACATTAAGACGGCGACGGGCTCACCACCTGTCACGTTGTCCCAAAAATATCATCGGAGGATGGTGTCTTTGTCTAGACCTCTGTCTACCCCTGTATTGGGTAATGGCGTGAAGATATTTTAATTTATTTAAAGTTTTCCTCTAGCCGGATTCAAATCCGCATCCGATTGCCGGGTATCCGCCATCTAATTATGACCATTATTAAATATTCTCCCTTTTTTAAAATTTAGTAGATGACGTGTTAAATTATGTCAACATAATACACACTGGACACGTATGGATCAGTAAACGAGAGATTTGCGAAGTGGCGCGGTCTCAAAACAAATATTATGTAGTACCCATGTTTAATACGAATGTTTGGTCAGAGATTTTTGGACGCCGGCCAGATCCTCGGGCTCATAATGCAAAACGAATTCGCCCATATTGTTCTTTCGGTATTTCATTAAAAATTTATTTTCGCTTCCGATTAGCAAGAACGATACCCTATCTCACTAAAGTTGTTAAAGTAGGAATTTGAATGTGAAGTATGTTGTTTCAATTTACGGAAAATTACCGGAATTGCAGTGCAATTTTGTGTTTGTATATGCGTTACGCATGCGTTTATCTGTATCTGAAAGAAGCGAAAGAAGTACGTAGGGATCGTGACACTTGGCGATCTGTTCTCTCTAGCTACCCCGTCAGGGATTGTGCGTGAAGATAAGTAAGTAAGTAAGTAAGCATGCGTTTATTTTATTGTCTAAGAACAGTTATTGAAACGAGCTCTTTTATCTGAGCTTTTGCCCGCTTAAATTGGTTAAATTGGAGGAAATTTGCGTGTGAACATACTGGTTGTCTTTCAATACTGCGTAGCAGGGTGTTGCAAATTTTAAGAAGATATTGAAATAATAATAAACTTTCCAGGGCAAAGAAAAACGATTTTAATCCCATTTGCTTTGTGATTTTTAATTAGATTTTATTTTGCTCGTGGCAATCAGCAAACGACACTTAATGGATTTTATAAATATGTAAATTATTTTGAAATAGGAATATAGTTAAATATATAATGTTTTATAGTAGTTTATCGGAACGTAAAATAATCTTATCAAAATATTGATATCCGATAAATAAAATTTTTATTACATAATAACAAGCGAATATTATTTATTATTTACCTCATATATTGTTTACCTCACAAATAAACACGTGAGCTTAATTATAGGACAAAACATAATAATAGAGATGTTCTTGTTTTTTTTTTGGTATTGATTCGTACATATTTGGCGATTTCTTTTATCTTAATTTAAGTCAACTGTCATCCATGACCCGTCATTAAAAATCTTTGCAACTGTAATATTCTTCCTCCTTAGCATATAATATTTTAACCATTTATATATTTTTTCCACGCTTGCCTATCCAGTGGCCTTGAAATGTAAGTATCTTATAATTTATTTGTATTATTTTAGGGCAATGTCACAGGTGGTAAGCCCTTTACTGTCTTAATGTTTATCTGTCCAAGCAACAATTAAAATTAATGTATTAGTTTTGAAAAAACTGTGGTACGAATTTTTTATATAGAGATCGAATACAAGTTATACTTCGACTCTACGTGACTATCGTAGCTTAGAAATTTTAATCATTTTCTTTTAATATTATTTTTTTCATTTACTGCTTATAATCAATATCTTTGGTGGAAGGTGGGTCAAAGGGACTTAACTGTCTAGACTAGACCTCTGTCTACGCCTGTATTGGTAATTACGTGAAAATATTTATACTACTTATAGTCCTGAATTCAGAAATATTATCAAAAACCTAACATTTCTGCATTTATTCATGACTTTCGTTAAAAGTTGGCAGCATAAAAATGTAAAAGAATGCTGACAATACTGTATATATATATATATATATATATATATATATATATATATATATATATATATATATATATATATATATATATATATATATATATATATATATATATATATATATGTGTGTTTGTATGTATATAGGTATATATTATGTAGTCGTTGGAATGCTCGCTTTAACATTTCCTGCGAGTGTTTAAACGCGGACCTAAAATGCCTTTGCAACAGTGTTAAAAAGTTAACTAGAGCAGTTGTGTAGAAAATTTTAATACAAAATATGTTGAAAATATAGCGGAATTTTTTAAAAATATGGATGGAATGTTTATTGTTTCACTCCTGACACGTTTTATTGTTTGAAATAATTATTAGTTCATTTAATAACTGTTTTCGAAATTATAAATTACATACATAAATGCAAAGTCACGATGGCTGCGTGGGTCGGTGATCAGAATTGGAGTCGGCAGACCCGAGTTCGATCCGTAGGTGGCAGGCTCGTACCAATGGTTTTTTTCAAAAAAACATATGTACGATTATATCATTGGCTTGGATATAAATTCGGCGACGGGCTCAGCACTTGAAACGCACGGTACGACAAGCACGGTGAAAGGTGGGTCGAAGGGACTTAATTGTCTAGATTAGACATTTGTCTACGCCTGTATTGGGAATGGCGTGAAGAATTTTTTTTTATAAATTACATACATACATACTTATCTTTTCACATATTCCCTAATAGTCAGAGAGCATAGACTGTAACGCGTTTCTTACATGCTTCTCTCGCTTCTATTTGATAATTTTAAATTTAATTTTTTTACCTAATATTTACATACAATGCTCCGATCAAAAATTAGTAAATAGCTAGCTATTCATAACACTTGTGTTATGAAATCGAAAGCAACGAAGGCACCACAAACACACTAGACCCGAGATAATGCAGACAAAGTGGTTTTGTCGCCCAGGAATCGAACTGGCTACACCAAGAATACCCGTGTGTACGCCACTCGTCCACGGAAGTTGTCAAAAATATTCATATGTTCGTCGCCATATATTCGTTTTATATAACCACACTGAATATTAAAGGTATCATATGGAAATTTCAGATACGGACAATCAACGGGTAATCATTCACGTGAAGGATGTAAATGATGAGCCTCCATACTTCATCAATCGGCCTCTGCCGATGCAGACCGTGGTCCAGCTTAACGCAGCTCCAAACACACCAGTTTTCACTCTTCAGGCTAGAGACCCGGATACAGATCATAACATTCACTACTTTATCGTTCGAGATCGGACCGGAGGTCGTTTTGAAGTTGATGAGAGGTCAGGCGTCGTCCGCACTAGAGGAACAGATCCTTTTCAATTGGATATGGAGTACGTCCTGTATGTGAAGGCTGAAGATCAGGTGAGATGTAAAGATTTTCTAATTGACGTCTAAATATGTTGACATTTGTTGTTTTTACTTATATTTCTAGCTAGATGAACATTTATAATTATCTTATAAAGTCTACTCCAGAACACGGGATTTCCGTAAAAAGCATTAGCCATAATTGCCATGCTTGGCTGGATCACAGTACCTGTTTTTTTATACATACATACAATCACGCCTCTTTCCCGTAGGGGTAGTCATAGACCACTTCTTTCCACTTGCTACGATCCATACATACTTGTTTCGCTTCGTCCACTTCGATTTAGGGTACTCGTGGCTTCTTTTCAGGAGGTCTCTGATTTATTGTTTTATATACTAATTTAAATCTGTATTTCTCTATTAAATTATTATATATTACAAGTCAATTTTGAGTTTTATTTTTTTATAGAAAAAGGGGGGCAAACGAGCAGGTGGCTCACGTGATGGTAAGTGATCACCGCCGCCCATGAACACCCGCAATACCAGAGGCATAGCTGATGGGTTTGCATCCCTTAGAGTGCCCCCTCCCCCAGAATTGGGGGAGGGGAGTGTGTGGGCCACCGGTTACCTGTACTCACCAGACGAAACGCAGAAGTTTGTTAGACTTCTTGACGCCGGTATTCTGTGAGGTCGTGGTACTTCCCCGGTCGAGCCGGCCCATTCATGCAAAAGAAAAAGCTGATGCGTGGCCTTACCACTGTAAAAAGTTTAGTTAGTTTTGAATTCGTACACAAATCTACAGATATATTTATGAATAATTAATTTAAACAAAATCTTTTGCAGTACTCTACGTAAGTCTTTTGATAATACGTTACAATAATATTTTTTATGTATAAACCTATAATTTCAGAGCGGCCGTGTTGATGAGAGAAGGTTTCAGTCGACGCCGGAAGAAAGGCTTAGCATTGTGGGCGGAAAGCGTGCGCCACAGTTTTATCTTCCTAACTACGAAGCGGAGATTGCCGAGAACCAAAAAAAAGATTCCGAGTAAGTGTGGATGCCCTAAACGTCCTGTTTGCTTGAAGTACACCTACCCTTTTTGAGACGTAAAAAAGTTTCTATTTTTATTTTGCGAAATTTTTAGATTAAGTATAGATTAAGTATTATATATTACTTTTTTTGGTTAATCTCTAATAACCAGATAAGGTTAGGTTCCAATGATAATAATTTAAACAGACTGCCGTTATAGCGGTAGATAACAAAGAGAAAAGCCTGGAAAATTTTAATAGCCACCTTCAGATGGCCAAGGATACCAGAGGAAAATGAATGATATCATCTCATTCATTTATAAACTAAAACTGAAATAATAAACTATGATTACGAATTCGCTTGCCTAGATTAATAATTGCAAGAAATATTAGAAGAGGCCTAAACGCATCAGTTTGTCGCCGTCTTAATTTAATCTAGATATCCTAGAATATTTTGGGCCGTTTAGGTAAAGTGTAATTATAAAGAATTATACTAAAGTTTTCTCAATTATTTGATTGAAAGTTCAGAGCAAATAAACGGACAGGTTTCGAACCTGCGTTACCTGCTGTGCCGTGGTAACGCTCTTTCATTCAATCCCCTATGATATGCTTTAGAAATTCAATAAAATGCATCATAGAAGTGTAGATGGTGTTCTTGCATTATTGTTTTGTAGCTGTAAAGTTATAAACATTGAGTTGGAAGTTAGAATATCTTTCTGTAGGTCCCGCCAACGCCCTACTACTAAGCCTCGTAAGTAAAGAGAGAGATTTAAAATTTCAACAGATGCGAGTAGGATACGGTGACACGGCACGACAGATGACTTAGGTTCGAATTCTTTCCCTTCGAATTTTTAAATTTCTCGTTAATTTAATAACAAAAAGCCCCGCATATACTTTTCTTCAGTTTAGCACGAATAAGTTATCTAATAAAAAAAACTCTGAAAAAATTACATCAATTCTAATATTCACTACGGTCTTCATCAAATGTCTTTCATCAAACCTTTCATTAAACCTTTGGTAGTAGTAAGTAGTAGTCATAACGCAATAATGATAAGTTATATACAAAGTTCCTATAGATATCAATGAATAAACCAGACCAAGGGGAAATTGCTGTAAATCGTTAAGGAGTTATCTCGTCCGTCTGCCGTCTCAAATATAAGCTCAAACTTAGTCTCCGTCAATGATATTTTTATCAGAAGGTTCATTTTGAAGAAATGGTGTGACAAGTTTCAATAGAATCGGTTCACAGATGAAAATTTAGAAAACAAAAACAAAAGCAAACAAAGGGACTCTGGGATAGGGAGGGAAGGTACATTGGCGACAATTATCTGTAAAATTTTCATACAAGAAATTAAAACGTATAATTTTCCTACTTTCATCGTGATTTATTTAAAATGCATGATTTCCGACATTTCGGCTATTTGAAAGCAATTGTGGTCAAGGGAGAGAACAAAGTCGTTAAGTTCAAACATCCTAACTGAATTACTTGGACTTGGGGTGATTTTTTTTCTATCAAATATTTTGTTAAATACTGATTTTTTTAATTTTTAAAATGTTATCTGTATTTCTTTTCAGTATAATATCTGTGAAAGCGAAATCGTTTGCGGATCGTGAAATCCGATACACTTTAAAAGCACAAGGGCAAGGAGCAGGCACATTTAACATTGGACCAACATCGGGGATCGTGAAACTGGCGAAAGAACTGGACTTTGAAGATCTACGACAGCCGCATGTTTATTCTCTGGTCGTGACTGCTACTGAGGACTCTGGTGGATTCTCTACTTCTGTTGAGGTTATTAGCAAACTTTTTAAGATAAAGCTTTTGCTCATTCATTAAAATTACCTATATATTAAAATATAAAAGAAATGAAAGTATTTTATGTTAAGATTCGCGAATATTTTCTTTATATTTTAGGATAGACGGAAAAAATGTAAATGTAAGAATGTGAGAGAAGCTACATGTTAGCACACGATATTTAAGGAATTAATTACAAATTCAGTCATTGCAATAAAGTGTATGCTATTTCGATTGTGATAAACATTAATCTCTTTAATTTTGATTTAATTGTTATGGATTGAATCTTATTACAGATTCAAAACAAAATTTGTAATTACCATAACTTGAACTTAAAAAGTCTCCATAGCCGATTAATTAGGCGGTCGGAATATCGAGAAAGGAGACCCGGGTTCGATCGCCAAGTGACAGGCTCGTACCAATGGGTTTTTCTAAACCATATGTACGAATTATATCGTTGACATTATCGCCAAAGTTAATATATATAATATTAACTTTGGCGATACATATTTTTCCTTTCAAACACCAGAAGCTTAGTTTTATTAGTATTCAAACGGATACCTTTATTTTCACATTCACCTTTCATTCACGTGAGTAATGGTAGTTCTGCCTCTGACGGTGAAATGAGCACTGTATCATCAGTATACAATCAGCAATTTACTTACACGTCATCAAATTTTAGTACTAAACGATTATTTTCCAATGGAATTTGATACTGTTTTCGAATCTGAATCCCACTTTATAAGAATAGGAATAGAATTGTTTTTGTAAAATTTTCGCCCTTTTTTATTTTAGAGAAATATTTTCAAATTTAATATCTTGGCCTACTGTTCTTAAGAAAATAATTTCACTTAAGTTGACCTGTTAAAATATAACTAATAATTAATTTGTAAAATAATTACTTTTTAATACTTTTCTGTCGATTTGCAACATGGAACTTAAATGTCATTCGGTTTCTTCAAGAGACACAAATCGAAACTATAAATTAAATTCTTACTTATTTAAATGAGAAAACTAAATGATTACTTATTGAAATAAACTATCGCATAGTCAAATTCTTATTTATATTAAAATAAGGAGAATACCAACTCAAAAGTATTTTTATGAATTCCAGTTGACTATTCGTGTCACCGATGTAAATGACAACGCTCCCAAATTCGAGCTACCTGATTACCAAGCGCACAACGTTGATGAAGACATCGCGAAAGGAACCAGCATTCTGAAAGTAAAAGCAATGGATGCAGATTCAGGGAAAAACGCTGAAATAGAGTATTTAGTTTCAGGTAATCATCATATACTTATATTTTCCCAAATGTATCGTAAGAATATCACCACTCCCTTTCTTCCCGAGGATTTCATAAGAGGCGACTAAGGGAAAAAGTCTCAAATATCGCTATGGTAACCGATAGATGGGGGGATAACCATCTCTAAAACTATCAGACCAAAATTATCACACCGAAGATGGGCAGCAGCGTCTGAGGTGAGGGTGGTCTGCTACTGCGATCGCCAATCCGCTTGCCAAGGGTGGCGATTATGGCAAATCCTCCCTATGGGAGAGGCCTATGTCCTGCATATCATCATATACATAACATTAATTCACGGTCGGTTATAATTCACTACCGTGGGACAGGATTTGTGGTTGAAGTACCTGATACTTTACACCTTAGACTTTGCGAACCATCATCGGTTATATCGGCTATTTATTTTGTCTAGGTTTTACTATAAGCCGCCCATCATTCAAGGGAAAAATGGATGGTATATACTACGATTATTATATTATATTTAGGCATAGCCTGGCTGGGTAGCCAGAGAGTAACATGATCCCTACATAGCTTTTTCGCTTCTTTCAAATATATCATTTTCTTTATACACGTATGTATTCGAGTACCTTAGATCCTACCCTCTTTTTTGCTCACATGTTCTTCGTAAGTTACTCTAGGCCTCGACCTTTTTATTGTTAATTTATCTCTTCACGTATTCGGCCAAACCATCGAACCACGTCATTATCTATTTAAGTGCTAAGATAATCTTACAATTTTCAATTGCGAATTTCTTCGCCGTAACGCCCCACAATTTACGAAGAGATCTTATTTCCACGGTTTGTCTTAACGCTTCTTTTGGACAAGGTTTGCTTGCTGCCGAATAATATTACTAGTATTCTTGTTAACAAATCCAATTAAGCTGCAATGCTTGTGTCTGGAGTTGGTTTACGACAATAGTTGAATGGCGGGGCCCGAACCTGCGACTACATGTTTCGCAGTCCACACCCTAAACCATTAGGCTATTGCCGCTTAAATTATATTAACTTCACTTGTTGTTTTATTAACAACGCTTATTATTTAATTTTCAGATGATCATTTCGCTGTTGATAATAATGGTATTATCACTAACAACAAGCAACTGGATGCAGACAACAACAACGCGTATTATGAATTCGTTGTTACTGCGAGAGATAAGGGTGAGCCAGCAAAAACTGGAACGGCTACAGTAAGAGTGTATACTAAAAATAAAAATGATGAAGAACCTAAATTCTCACAACAAGTTTACACTCCAAACGTAGATGAAAATGCCGGACCAAACACATTAGTAACTACGGTAGTGGCTTCAGATAAAGACGGAGATAACGTCCGCTTTGGATTTGTTGGTGGTGGAACCAGCTCAGGCCAGTTTGTTATCGAGGAAATAACTGGCGTAATTCGATTGCACAATAAGCCTATATCATTGGATAGGGATAAGTACGAACTAAATGTTACTGCAATGGACGATGGTGCATGTTGCGTCAACGGAGATACTACTATACATACATCAACTGCTGTAGTTGTAGTATTTATAACGGACGTTAATGACAATAAACCTATTTTCAAAGATTGTCCTACGTACTTTCCCAAAGTTGAGGAAGGCGCTCCAAACGGCAGTCCTGTAATAAAAGTACATGCAACGGATGAGGATAAAGGTGTTAATGGTCAAGTAAAATATTCAATTGTACAGCAACCAAATCAAAAAGGAACAAAATTTACAGTTGATGAGGAAACGGGTGAAGTTTCAACGAATAAAGTATTCGATAGGGAAGGTGATGATGGTAAATTTGTATCCGTGACCGTTAAAGCTACAGATCAGGGTGAACCGTCTTTAGAGGGCGTGTGTTCATTTACAGTTGAAATAACAGACGTAAATGACAATCCACCGTTATTTGACAGACAAGTAAGATATTTTTGATTGATTTTAACTTACTATTTAAGTAGATATTTGCATGGCTTTATAAATGTTAGTATATCCCTAAGCTAAAAAAAACATGAATCTACTATTTTATTGATTGCAGAAATATGTGGAGAATGTTAAACAAGATGCTAGTATAGGCACGAATATATTGAGAGTGTCGGCATCTGATGAAGATGCCGATAACAATGGAGCAATTGTATACACTTTAAGCGCTCCTTATAACCCCGCTGATATAGAATATTTTGAGATCCAACCTGAATCGGGTTGGATTGTGTTAAAGAAGCCTCTCGACGTAAGTATTAATTTACATCTAGGGTTATGACTTCACCTCTGTGTAATGATAAGATCGATGAATGAATGAGATCAACCTTACTAACTAGTTTGGTGGATGAGTGCTACCTACAGACCATAGGATTCAATTGGCACATACTTTAAGTTTATTTATATGTAAATAGTTCTAAATTGTCTGCTGCTGTAAATTGCTGTGAAGAGGGGTCAATCCTGGCTGTGAGGAGTAGTTGTCCATTGAACGGCGGCCCGCGTTTGGTCCCGTGGACCTCGGGGGGCCGGGCCGTCGCGCCGGGGGCTTGTTCTTCTTGCAGCACAATTAGTTTCAGTTGCCGCCAGCGTCGGCTCCGCACTAAATCTTCGTTAAGATTTATTTCCGCAGCACTATCTTGCATTACCTATTATCTTACCGATAAATGCGACTTGTGTAAAATATTTATAACTAATGGTTTTACTGCTGTAAATATTTCACCATTATTAAGGTCTGTTTAGTTCTAAAACATGTACAGTTTCTGTAAGCGCACTTTTGTATATTACGCACAAAATAGTTTTGTCGTTTATTTTATTATAAGTACATACTCAATTGATTAATTTGAGAAGCTTACGCTTTTGAACATACTTTTCGATACTATTATATGTACGTACATGTTTTGTTACTAATCTCTAATTTGATTTTATTTTGTGTTATGGCGAGAGGTATTCTCGCCATTGGTGGTTCGATGTCCGCCATAATCTGTCACCGCTGCGCTAGACGACTACTCATGGTACATCATAAATACATATAAATACATCATTAAACATAATCATCATAACAATGAATTTTTTACAGGGTACCAGTGTTGCTATATTTTTATTGATGTTAGTTTATAACTCTAATGGTCAGATTGCCCGAGTGGCAATTTGGCCATTTAGCCAGTTGTGACATTATTCCTTCTGTGAAAGGGGCAACGTTCTCAAACCTAAATTTGTACAGTTAACCGTAACGTCCATCGTTTGTAATATATTCATTATAATGAGTGTCGTTTTGTTGTAGTCATTAAGAGGTCATTAAACTTTCTTATGACAACCTGACCTTTCCGCCATGTCTTGTATGCAGAGCCGCATGCATTTGCCTGCTTTTGGTTAAGTTATATTTGATTTTTTACAAATAGTTTAGTTTCGTTATTGTAAAAAGTATTCTAATGTACAGTTTGTATTTTTCCTTATGATACATGTACAAAATGTATAATACAGTAAATTATTTATTTGAATTATTTTACTTGCACCATCTTATATTGGATAATGAGTCTAATTGTAAGTACGTATGACTGGTGCTTGGACATGACAGCAGATGACGTGAGTGTACTTAATTTTAATTAAGTAGAACAATTTCTGCAATTCTTCTCTTGTTTTAGTTTGGCTTTATGGATGTGTGAGTGATGAACGTTTGTTAATTTTGGTTACTTGTAACGTAATAAATTTACAGTTAATAGCTACATTATGAAAGTGAATATTTATTTTTTTAATTGTTTTAATTATTTCTTAGCAATGAGTAATTATGTGTTTATATTTGAGTTGTGTTATATTTTTTTTTGTCCCCGCTGACCTCTGACCCGTGTATCTGTAGCGGGACAGGTACCGACTGCGCGTGCGTGCCTCCGACAGAGGTGACCCACCATCCTCTGCAGACGTGGACGTTGAATTAGACGTGGTAGACAGGAACAATAAGCCCCCCATCTGGGACATGTCTACGTATGGCCCCGTTCACATCAAAGAGAATGTCACAGTGGGTACCGTAGTGACCAGTGTGAAAGCCAGGTTGGTATAAGGTGCAGCGGGCCTACGGGCCCGCCGCTCCTCCACTTCTTAACACTACTAACGACGTGGTTTTGTCTGTTTCCATCGACTCTTTCTCCAATAGCGAGAAACGTACAAGTTGGAGGCTATGGCTCAAGACAAGGGCTTCCCGCCCTTGTCCAGAACCGTGGAGGTCCAGATAGACGTAGTGGATCGCGCAAACAATCCCCCTGTGTGGGATCACACAGTGTACGGACCGATCTACATTCGAGAGAATTTGCCCGTCGGTGCCAAAGTGGTGTCCGTTAAAGCAAGGTGCGTGGCTAACTGTTCGGCACGGGCACCGCACGCAGCCCCGACACCTGCACGCAGTGTGCGACGCCGCGGCGCGCCTCTACCGCGCTGCCCCGATCCGCTAATGTCCTCTTGTTATCAGAACACTAAGTTAAACATTTCGTCAGTATACAATCAGCGACTCATCATACTAACATACTCGGTTTTGATAGCGAATCGGGCTGGCGCCTAGGGTGTATTGCGCTGCGCGCGTCTTCGACTGTCGTTATTATTTGCCTCTCACTCGGTGATGAGTATTGTTACGTATCTGTTCGTGAATATCAAAAGCATTGTCACGGTCGCATACGGTCTTATCGTGCATTTAGAAGGGCACACTGCTTACATGGAAAGAGGGTCACAGTCGTTGCTTAAAAACTTTTTAAAAAATAAATCATTTTATATACCTATTTGTTTTTGAGCAATGGTCTATTGTTTTCTGGTAAATTGGTAGGTATCGTCATAATATATTTCCGTAACGTGCATGTAGACTAAGATGTTAGCGCATCAGTCAGTTTAATTACCAATTTTATTACACTCTGCATACAGATCAAAGTAGCATGTCAATGAATGTTATTATCACTAATACATTATTATTAAATGTAGAATGATCATGTTTGTATTCATTTACGGTTTACCGTTAACTATTTTCTGTATTTTAAATTATTTATTTGAAATAATTACTTTCTTTAGAAAACTATTGTCACTGATAATATTTATGGGATCAAAATATAACTAAACTTTAATGCCAGGAGGAAAACTAGGAAGTTTTATTTAATTTTATATGAATGTGCATTATTTATCGCAGGTGCTATAGGTGTTTTATATATGTTTTGTTTCTTTATAGTGCATCATTCACACTGAGTGTCGGCTGATGGCGCCTGGTTCACTTCTCTATTGTCTATCTGAGCGTCCTAAATACACATTTCAAACTCACAACAAAAAATAAAGGCGAAACCTTACTAACTCACGATACTAATCTATTCATAAAATTTTTGTTATTTCATAATATGGCACTGAATTCATTTAAAATATGTTATTGTACATTTTAAAGATGATTAAATTCTATTATCATTTTTGTTCATGATTTTATGCAAGGAATAACTTTTTGATTAATCTTTAATAATATGTTTATAGTTTTTTTTTGAACAATAAGCACAACGAAATAATTTTCTCATGTCGACTAAAATAAGTAAATACAATTCATTATGTTTTATTACTTTTTCTCCATTAATATTTAGTTTGTCCCATTTAATTTCATTTTAGTACTCTGAATGAGTAGAATTTCATTAGAATACTTGGGTCATTCGTATTAAAAATATATTAGTATCATCATTTGATGTCGTGATGTGCCTATAGTAGCAATAATATTTTATTATTTACTGATTATATTAAAAGATTGTTTTATTTATTTGTAATATTTTCAGCTCTGGGATTGAGAACAACCCCACCGTGTTTTATCGGCTGATGCCCGGCTCCACGGCACAAACTAACAAGTTTCATACTTTTTATTTGCAACAAAGATCTGATAATGGTTTTACTTGGGCCGACATAAAAGTTAATCATCCCCTGGATTATGAAAGTATCAAGGAGTACAATTTAACAATTCGAGTAGAGGTAAGAGTTAACGTTTTCGGCGAATCTTGTAAATATTATTATTTTCAAGTTAGTATAATATTATTTGCAGATGAAATCTCATAACTGACATTTTGTAGCAATAATAATAATTAAAAAATATCTTCACGCCATTACCAATACAGGGGAGGAGGCCCACACACCCCCTCCCCCAAAACATTGCAGTGGAAGAAAAAAATCTACCCCAGGGGTACCAGCATCACTGGTGCTGGAGAATCCCCGCGCTCGGGCGACCAATCTGCCCCTCGTATTCTTTGGGGGGGGGGGGGCATACGAAGGCAAACGAAGCAAAAAACCTCTGGCACCCTTACCACGCTTACCGTGGATTTCTGCAATAACAGGGGACTCCATTCCAATCTTGATGCCGCGTGTGTACCTTGTGTACCTTGTGTGTACTTCAGAGAGGATATATGTTCTCAACGCCTCGGCAGTCTTAAAGGTAGGGACCTGTCCACCCTTTGGCTACGCATAGACAGCGATGACCACCCTCACGTCTATGGGTGCCTCTATAGGTCCCACAGCGGTATGCTGAAACTGACCGACTCATCGACCACATCCAAATGGCTGCGGATTCCGTGCTACAGCAGATTCCATCCGCAGAGATCGTGGTACTCGGCGATTTCAACGCCCACCACGCGGAATGGCTACGCTCTCGAACCACTGATCATGCGGGGAGATCATGCTTTTTCTGTTTTTGACTTTGCCCTAGCATATGATCTGACACAACTGGTTACTTCGCCAACGCGGGTTCCGGATGTGGAGAATCATACACCTTCCCTGCTGGATCTTCTGCTGACCTCTCATCCGGACGGCTATGTGGTCTCCGTTGATGCCCCTTTGGGTTCATCGGACCACTGCCTGATTCGGAGTAAAGTGCCCATCATGTGCCCATTGCGGTCGCGACATGCTGGCCACCGCCGTGTGTGGCACTACAGGTCAGCGGATTGGGAACGGATGCGGTCTTTCTTTGCATCCTACCCATGGGGACAGGTTTGCTTCTCGCTAGATAGTCCTGACGCCGTTGCAAATTCCGTCGCCGATGTGTTGCTCCAAGGAATGGAACTCTTCGTTCCTTCCTCTGTGGTGCCCATCGGTGGTATATCAAAGCCTTGGTTTGGTGGCACCTGCAGAATGGCATCTCGCCAAAAGCAACAGTGCTACCGAGCCTGGGTTCAAGCATCGGCGTCTCGGGATTTGAAAACTAGCGTTTTTAAGAAGAAGTATAACTTTGCCGCCAGGTCCTTCAAAAGAGTAATTACTGCGGCAAAGTCCGAGCACATAGGCAGAATTGGCGAGAAACTAGTTCGTCTTCCTCCGGGAACTCGTGCATTCTGGTCCCTCGCCAAGGCTGTCCAATGGAATTTCAGTCAGCCATGACTACCATCTCTGCACAGGGAGGACAACGCTGACGCAAAAGAGAAAGCCGATCTTCTGGGTTCTCTTTTTGCGTCCAACTCGACTCTCGATGACAGGGGGAACTCACCGCCGACCATCCCATGCAGTGCGTGCTCTATGCCGGACATCCGGTTCTTACAGAGCTCAGTGCGAAAAGCACTCCTCTTCTTGGACATCCAGAAGTCGAGTGGGCCCGATGGTGTCCCCCCTATTGTGCTGAGGATGTGTGCTCCAGAGTTAGCACCGGTTAGAACGCTTAAGAATGCGTCTTTTTCGGTACTCCTACTCTGAAGGCGTCGTCCCGATGACATGGAAGACAGCTTTGGTGCACCCGATCCCTAAGAAAGGCGACCGCTCAGATCCAGGTAACTCTCAGGTAACAGACCGATCGCCATCACTTCCTTGTTCTCCAAAATAATGGAGTCCATTATAAACTGCCAGCTCTTGAGGTACTTAGAGGAGCACCAGTTGATCAGTGACCGCCAGTACGGCTTCCGTCGGGGTCGCCCGGCTGGTGATCTTCTTGTGTACCTCACTCATCGATGGGCGGAGGCAGTAGAGAGCAAGGGTGAGGCCCTGGCAGTTAGTTTGGATATAGCGAAAGCCTTTGATCGGGTATGGCACAATGCGCTTCTCTCAAAGCTTCCGTCATATGGGCTTCCCGAGAAATTTGCAATTGGGTCAATAGCTTTCTCACAGACCGGAGCATCAAGGTCGTAGTTGACGGTGCATGCTCGGACTCCAAGTCTGTGAACGCTGGTGTCCCACAAGGCTGTGTGCTATCGCCAACCCTGTTTTTCATTGCTATGCAGATGACAGCACTGGTGATGCCCTATATACCGGCCTTGCCAAAATTTCTCGGGAACACGTCGACGAGTATCGGAACATACTTGTGTCTGAAGTCGTGATTTTGTTGGACAAAATCTCGGTCGAATCGCTTTGAGAGCACTCCCCTAGTTGCCTCAGCGAGCATCAAAATCCTTGGCGTCGACATATCGAGCAACGTTCAGTTTCGCGGTCACTTGGAAGGTAAGGCCAAATTGACCTCTAAAAAGCTTGGCGTGCTCAGTAGAGCGCGACAGTGCTTCATGCCGGCTCACCGCTTGCAACTTTATAAGGCGCAGGTTCGGCCGCACATGGAGTTCTGTTGTCATCTTTGGGTGGGGGCACCCCAGTTTCTGCTCCTTCCATTTGATCGTATCCAAGAGCGGCTCGAATTGTCGACGACCATACTCTATCCGATCGGCTAGATCCCCTGGCTTTGCGAAGAGATGTTGCATCTCTTTGCATTTTCTATAAGATCTACTACGGGGAGTGCTCCGAGGAATTGTTCGGAGTTATCCCAGCCGCTGAATTTCACCATCGTACCTTAGAGTATAACCAAAAATTTCATCAACACCACCTTGATGCTTGGCATTCCACCACAGTGCGTTTTTCGCGGAATTTTCTGCCACGCACTTGCACTTTGTGGAATGAGTTGCCGTCAGCGGTTTTTCCGGCTTAGGGACCTTCAAGAAAAGAGCCTATACCTTTCTCAAAGGCCGGCAACGCATCCGCTATTCCTCCGGTATTGCAGATGTTCATGGGCGGCGGTAATCACTTACCATCCCGTGTGCCACCTGCTCGTTTGCCTCCCTCTTCTATAATAAAAAAAAACATCTGATTGGTTGACATCACATAACTTTGTGATGTCAACCAATCAGATAGAAGTAGTCACGATAGATCAGAAGTCAAGATAGCCGAGTTGTTGGGTGGTCGGAATTTCCAGTCGAGAGACCCGAGTTCGATCCCCAGGTGGCAGTACCAATGAGTTTTTCAAAAAACATCATTTTCAAAAAACAAATGTACGAATTTCATCGTTGTCTTGGACATAAAGACGGCGACAGGCTCACCACCTGTCACGTTGTCCCGAAAATATCTTCGGTGGAAGGTGGGTCAAAGGGACTTAATTGTCTAGACTTGACCTCTGTCTGCCCCTGTATTGGGAATTGCGTGAAGATATTTATTTTTTATTTTTTTACATAACTTTGGATGGAACTCACAAATAACTATTTACAATTAACTATAAATTGGAAACTACGTGTACAAGTAGTAGTAAGTAATGAAATATCAAAATATTTATATGCGTTATATGCGATAAATAAAAACTACCGATTTTAATAACTGCCCTTACCACATTATGCCTATGCGTAGTCCGGGTTTAATTATGCTATCATGTAATGGGGAAACAGCGCAAATGTACTTCTATTGTCTCCTCAGAAATAACTTGTAAATAACAACTAGAGAACATTAAAAAAAACCGACACCTGCAAACCTCATTTCATAAACCACTCAAACATAACACTCTCATAATACATACATATGGATATACCCACAGATGGATATTCATATACATATGCATATACAGATGGATATGGGTATAGACTGAGGTCTAGAAATTAAATCTTTTCGAACTAATTTTTCCGAAACCTATTTAGGACAACAGGTTGATAGGTGGTGAGCCTATCGCTGAATTAATATCAGCCCTTTGATAAAATATCCGAAGTAAACAAAACAAGAAAAAGTTCTAAGGTTGTTTTTTAAGACTATGCGAGAAATTGCTATCCCGAAGTGTGGGCATAATGTGGTTCCTGCATCAAAGAAAAAAACTGTGAAAGTTAAATTATTTTGTCAAAATTTATGAAAACTGTTATGTTATGTTAAATCCAATAGATTAGCTTAAAATCATGTTAAATTTTAACATGTTTTATTACCTTGGTATGTATATGTGTAACGGAATCATAGAATGTGTAATTTACCCCCTTTTTCACCCCTATTTTTCTTTCCCCAACTTTGTCATCTGTTCTGCAAGCTATGTGTCTAGACCAGTGTGTCAGTGTGCTCTGCTGATTCTTGCGGTTATGTCGCTTACCCAGATTTTGCTTATGTTGTCTTCTTTGTACATCGTAATCCCTGAGAAATATTAATATATGTCTTATTACGAAATCTTGGAAACTCAGATTTATTATTATATAAAAAATAAAAACATATTTTACCATATAGAATTATTAAAAGACATTTTGAAAACACCGCCTTTCCTAAAAATATTAAATATTTATTCATCCAGTAAGTAAAAAAAAGTATTTTATAGCTATAACGTCGTCATGAACTATTTTGTAATACACCGTTTTTAATCTAGCGAAAAAGTAAAACTGTAAATTTAAATTTTCCCGCTAGATGGCATTATAAACCATTATTTCACTGCGGTTTGTAACTTTAATCACTTCAACGCCACCTATTGAAGTTATAGTAAAACGTGTAATGTGCTTTGAACCTTTCGTTCGTCTCTAGTTCCTGTGAGGTTGAAAAGATAGCGTCATGACAGTATTATGTTCCGTATACTAGAAACACCTGTAATCAATACAGGCCAGTAGATATTTAACATCAAAATGAAATGTGTTAAAAGTAATTTGTGACGACTCAGATGAAATATAATGTAAATAGAAATCTGTTGCAGTTCAACTTTAGTTCAATATACAAAATTTAAACTTAGAATTTATCTTCACACTGTTCTGTAAATCCCGGTAGCTAAGACGTATAGCTAAGTTATTCAACGAGAATCTTGAAAGTCTGCAGTCTGTGATCTAATTCTAGTTCATATTAACTATCTTCAGATTTTTAGACAATGGCATAAATACATGAGCCTTAGTAACTGAGTGCTTGGGCGATGGGTATTGAATAAGGAGACAGGATTCGATACATAGAACGACGGCTGTACCCGTAAAAATAATTTTACTTTCTCTTTTTTTATTTTATTTGTATTTATTTCATACGAAATTACTAAAACTACGAGTATTAATTACGAGTATAGTAATATTTATCGTTGACTTGGACATTAAAACAGCGACAGGATGGGGAGAGGATCCGATGAAATGTGCTTCGAAAGAGTAAATTTTCTAGACCTCCAACTATCTCTTTGTCGACCTCTGTTATCAGTATTTTATATATTGGAAAATACGGACGACGGAAATAGGAATAGTACGGTTCCATATAAATTTATACAATTCAACAGAAAAATAAAAAAAAGGCTTCTAGGGAACTAACAAACACTTTTAAGGGTGGAAAAAACGGATTAAAAATAGTCAAATTTTATCAAACTATATACACGGACGGATCGTGACTATTTCAAATAATAATATGTCTTCTTATTTAGAACTGAATGAAATCAGACAAAATTTTACGCAGTCTTCGTTTTCCTAGCAATATTAAAGGTTCTTGTTCTTGTGTGCTTTTACACAGTAAAAGTAATCAAAAATATCGGCCAGATGCAAATATACGTAAGGGAAATGGTTGTTTAATATATGGGTTAAATTAAGATGGCTGGAAATCTTGATCTGAATGGTAATATTGATGATGTAAAGTTTGTTTTTTACATTATTTTGAACTTTTATTTTTTTACCAGAATAATGGTGCACAACAGTTGGCGTCGGAGACTACGGTTTATATAATGCTTGAAGACGTTAATGATGAAATACCATTATTTACGGAGCGAGAGCAAGAGACAGTCCTGGAGGGTGAGCCGATAGGAACGAAAGTGACTCAAGTGAATGCCATCGACAAGGACGGGACTTTCCCAAATAATCAAGTAAGCCATTATTTAGTAAACTGTTCTTTCGACCCACCTCTCGCCGAATCTTTTGGACTAATGAGACAGGTGATGAGCCTATCGCCGTCTAAGTGTTCAAGTCAACAATACAATATGCTTACATAGGCAATCATATCTCTGCAAACATTCATATTCATCGTAACATACATATACAATAGGAGGGGGGTCTTGGCAAACATCACGTAATTATTTTTCTTTTTAGATTCAAATTAATTAGGGAAGGGGGAAGGGAGTTGAGAAAAATCTTACGATATCTCAGCGGGGAGAGGTCGAAAGTTCTTAAAAACGCCTCACTTAATTAATGTACGCCCCCTTATATTAAAATATTTTCTATAACTTTTTACTATGTCTGGCATTATTATAAAAAAATATCTTCACGCAATTCCCAATAGACGGGTAGACAGAGGTCAAGTCTAGACAATTAAGTTCCTTTGACCCACCTTCCATCGAAGATATATTCGGGACAAAGTGACAGGTGGTGAGCCCGTCGCTTTTTATTATGTCCAAGCCAACGATGAAATTCGTACATAAGTTTTTGAAAAACTCATTGGTACTGCCACCTGGGGTTCGAACTCGGGTCTCTCGACTCGAAATTCCGACCACCCAACAACTCGGCTATCGTGACTTGTTATTATTATAATATTTTACTTGGCATTGTTATAAGATTTATTATTTAAGTATATATTAAAGCAAGCTTCTTCACTGATCTAAAAACAATTAAAAAAAAGACACAGGCGTTGCTTTGCGGAAATTCATTTTTATAAGGATCTTATTATACATATATATTTTTCGAAGAGGGGACAAGAGTACTCGGATCGAGAAACTTGGCGATCTGTTCTCTCTGGCTACCCTGTTAGGAACTGTGCGTAAAGATAAATAAATAATGATATTATTTATTTATCTTCACGTACATTTACATTGAATTGTTCCGTTTCGTAACAATTTAATAATAACTTTATAAAAAAGTTAAACTCATGGATATGATATCTGTGAATAGACATAAAAAACACAAATTAATAAATATCGAATTATATTCATTATAATTTCGGTTAAATGTGACTATATAAATAATGACTGTGGTAATTCTAGCGTTCTTAGATACTATTGTGAAAATGTTAGTACAATAGAAATGTGAAAATGTTCATCCTACTTGAAGCAGAATTATCATCATATTTCGCAATTTAAACAAAACCATAATAAATTATAAACCCAAACCTTCCCTATAAATCACTATGTCCATTAACATTCGTATCATATGTAAATTAATTTAGATGTTACGTTTTAGATGTTCTCGCGTTTAGACGGTTAGATATAAATATGGCAGATATAGGAAGTAGGTACAGTTTAGAATTTAAAAGCCTTATTTTGAGTTTACTACTAATACTACTAATACGGCCTGTTACTCTCCATTTAATGTTGGAAACAGGCCTCTCTAGTAAAGATTGCGTGTCACATACGCTACACTTGGAGATCTCATTATCATAGACTTCGTACTTTAAACGCTGCAACTCGGTCACCGGCTCACCGGTCTGTATAATAAATATCTGTATAAGAAGATTACCCTTGAAGCGTCAATAGCTTTAATGGCTTGGGATCCGGGCTGTTAAACTTAACGTCGCAGGTTATTACCCGCTATTCAAATTAACAGGAATACTAGTAATGTTATTTGGTATTGTTGGTATTGTTTATAAAATTACTTGTATTCCATTTCCCTCCCTTCTTTTCTTATTTGGGACACCGTTACGTTGTATTTGTGTTGAAGCCGGTACTATATATTTATGAAGACAAATATTTATATAAATATCCATGACAAGAATGAATCACATTCATCACATGAATATGATTTGAACCAAATAACTGTTGGCTTCCAAGGCAGGCTTAATTTCAACTCAGGGTTGATTTATATGCCGGTACATTTGTTTACTACTAAGCCACGAAGTTATGTAAACCTACAGCAACATTAAATTACTTAATAAGAACAACTGAAATCAACCCATTCACTTAATATGATTCAATTTCTTTAGAGCGAGTCATAAAACACTACTTAAGTTTTATCGCTTTTCTTTGAAAATTTTATGAGTAAACCGACATAAAAGTTTTTTTTTCTATTTAAGACTAAAGAATAAAGTAAGAGTCGCTATTCAATTAAAAAAATCTGTTTTTTCCTAAATAATCATGTTATAATTTTGTTTACTTCCTGATGATAGTATAACTTTGAAGGTTCTTTCACATCAATGTGAACAAAGACGCTGAAAAAGCTAGTGGTTTTATATATAAATAGTTAAAATACATAATAATATTCCTGTGAATCTGTCCTTATAATAACCAAAACATGTGATTCATACCTATTAGATTTGGAGCTATCGGTATAAGAGAAGTTTCAAATATTGCGCTGCCGGCTTTCCTTGCCTCCGTACACAGTGTTCACAATTTGTCTCGTAAAATTCTTAAGAATGATTTGAACTAGGCCTTTGGTGAGGATATTCCACTGGAACCTCACTCACAAAAACGATATCCCGTAGGTTCCGAAAGTGCAGAAATGCTTACTGAAAAATTTTCACTGTGACCGAGACTGCGCCGGCTTTCTAGGTGTTTTCACAAAGGGATCCAGTTACTGGCTACATGCTTTACCATCAAGTAATCTTAGTACATTACTGGATAACGAAAGTTTACGAATAGCTGTAGGAATACGATTGGGGGCAACGACTTGTCAACCACATCGATGTCCTTGTGGCAGCGACGTCGACGAGTAAGGCCTCCACGGACTTTAATGCCAAAAAAGTGCCGGCAGACTGTCTCGTGATGGCTCCTTGAATGAAATCATCCGAAGGTCTCTTATTTTCATAAATATTCCCTCGGTTTTAGAACCTTGTGAAATATTTAGGGAGGATGCTAAGAGACCCGATGGCTTGACTTTAGTCCTTTGGGAGAAAGGCAAAGCTCTTGTGTGGGACGCTACTTGCGTCGATACATTAGCGGCCTCTCACATCAAGGGTATTTCGATAGGGGCCGGGGCGGGGCGGCGTCAGTAGCAGCTGAATCGGGTAAATGGCGTAAATCGGGATCGGGTAAATGGAACAAATATATAGTCTCTAAAAGGAGACTATATATTTGTTCCATTTGCCGTAGAGACGATCGGTCCGTTCCCGTTCCCCGCGCGATGCAGTTCCTAAAGGAATTGTATTCTGTTCGTTACCGCTGGTGACAAGAGGGCTGGTTCTTTTCTCGCTCAACGGTTAAGTCTAGTCATTCAACCTAGAAATGAAGCCAGCGTTCTTGGAGCGATGGAGAAGCGATCCGATAGCCTAGGCTACCAATAATACCAATATACATAACAAATAGAAATACCAAGACACTACCAATTAGTGACCATTCGAAAATGCGTTGCGTTGCGGGTTCGAATTTCGCTAAAAAAATTGTGTTCATATTTACAATACTTATTAACTAAAAACTATTATAACCGTAGAGCCCTACTCCTCGTGGCAAGGTATCAAGAACGCTGCATCTCTTATCGTTTTATCTATAACTTTGTTTCATTTTCTTTTTATTTACACTTTACATAATAATTTAAAACCGTAACCGTAAACACCTTTATAATTTTGAGTTGACGCCAAACCTAGAAAAACTTATTTATACTGGTGCCAAACAATCGCTCGAAATTTCTCTTTTCACATTTTACAACAAAATTTTAAAAATTTTGTTACTCTGTAAGAAGTTGTAGAGGACCACGCATCACTTTTACATTTTTACGTATAAAAAGATACGGAGGTTTACTTGAGAACCTCTTAACCGCTGCTGGCTGACACTAATTTGTTTCACTTTGATGTTTTATTTTTTTAAGAGATGTTTATCCCGCCATGTTTTTCTATTATGTTATTCAAGGTTGTCATTATGGTATTCTAGACTATTGCCCATAGTTGTCTCTTACGATAGCCAGTGGTCATTGAGGTAAAATCTTTGCAAAAATGTTAACATTATGTTTTATATTAGATTGCATATTTTATATTAGATAACAAAATAATTAACCATTAAGGTAGTTAAACTTAGTTGTGTATACATTTTAAATATTATGCATACGATGTAAAAGCATCGGTGGTTGCCGCTAATGTTAATTGGTTACTATAAAGCGCTATTTTATTAGTAGGGGTAAGATGCTTACGACTAAGGTCACTCCTATTTACATAATTATTGCGACGTATGACTGGGGACTCGGAGGTAACTGTAAATAATACAGCTTCTGGTTTATAGATTGTTATAATAAGTAATATATTCGTAAATAAAATATTATATTCTTCGTAGTGTATATACGAGTATACTTATTGATTAGCTTTTACCTGTGACTTCGATCGCGTTAGTACTTCTTAAGTTTATCGAGCGAGAAAAAGTTCAAAACATCTTCAGGGACCCCTCTGTGTTTGTCTATGTCACAGTTCACCAAAACTGGTTAAGCGGTTTTTATTTCTGTCGCTGTCTTTGTTCACTCTCTCTCAGTTTTATACTCTCATTGCTAATTTTTTATGCCGTGCTTTTAAGCAGTGCTTATAAGAATATCTTATTGGAATTATAAAATAATAAATTTATTTAAGAATGTTATTTTTTGGCTTAAAGGTGGTTCAATTATTTTTTTTAAAGTTGGGCTTAATCAGTGTAAAACTCTTTCACGCATTTATATATATAAATATAAATAGTTAAAGTTAAAATAATAGTCTAAACTTTATTTCACAATAACCGAGTGGATGGGATATCGGTATTCGAATCTAGAGACTCGACATCTATCCCAAAAACGTGTGCCATTCTTTTTAAAACAAGGGTTTTTAAAAAAAAGAAAACTTAAATACGATTTATTTCGTTGACTTAGAAATAAAAAAAATTCTTCGGTGGAAGGTGGGTATAAATGACCTTATTATCTAGCCCTCTGTCTACCCTTGTATTGAGAATTGCGTGAAGATGTTTATTATTTTATTATAACTTTTAGGTTATAATACATACAAAATAATTCACACCATAAATTTCATAACATTTAGCATTTTGGATATGTTGTTTATTATTAGACCAACACAATCAGAAAATTACTTAGGTATTTATTGATCAAAACTCACGGAAATTTATACGATGAAGCTTCACGCAATTACCTTTTTCCAATGATAGCATTCCCGGTTGATTAGATTCTGATTAAAAAAGTTATAATAGTTTCTGTTGTATTGTGCCAAGCTTTAAATATATTTGCTTGGTAATGTTAAATATGTTATTTTATTTTTTCCTGCTAAACAAAATTATCTTACATAAATATTTTGTAAAGATAGTCATAGTTTGGCTGATTGTCATCAAATAGGTGTTCAGAAATGCGTCTTGAAATAGTTAAAAATATTAGGTTAGTGATGAATACATACAAATATATTACATTTTATGTAGTGGCAATCTGAAAACTGTAGTCGTCCTATATATCTAGAAGCCTTCTTACGGATTACTTCTACACCCTTTCCCATTTTCGAAATCGCGGGTGAAGTTCTCAACTATATAACGAGTATATACTTTTTTTAATGTATATAACGCATAATTTTTTTACAGACTAATTAGTTATAGTTCTGACTTTTCCGATGTATTAGTTTAATTTTTATGTAAATGCTTTTAGTACCGAAAAATGATAAAGAGGACTATATACGAACTTTCTTTCGTCGGAGGAAACTTATCATGAAACAGTGGTAATTAAAATAATCATAATAATAATAATTTCATATATCCTATCAATCTATATAGGAGATTTCCACCTATGTATTGACTTATGATATCTCTGGGACCGTAAGGCCAAAAGACTTGAAATTTGGTAGGAATATTTCTTTCCCCGAGTAGAGGTCAGCCAAGATGAATGATATGAAATTCCATCCGCAAGGGGCGAAAAACGCATTTTCAATGTACAGCTCTTAAAGAATATTCTTTTCAACTTTAGTTTATTGTCACTGTAATAATTATAAAACAATTATAAGAAATTTATTATTATTATTATTATTGGGGTATTTGGTATACTTTCTCGTCTGGTTGGGTTTTATATACATATAAATAAAAATATATAAAATAAAATAAAATAAAATGAAATAAAATAAAATAAATAAAGTATTATAAAATATATTCGTAATAAATCCATAAAAATACATAAAAATAACAAATAAATATTAAGACCCAACCAGACGGAAGCCCTCGACAGGGGAGAACAGACGGCCGAGGGTTAGGGCGACAGGGAGAGAAACCGGCGAACGATGCGGGCTGTATCGAGGAGCACCGCCTTCTGCATTTGAGCTCGGAGCGGTCCGTCATGGAGTCCCAGTCGCCTCAGATGTTCAGCGAGGCTGACTGGGATTAAACTATTCGCAGAAATAACTATAGGAATTATTTCAGCGGGCACTCCACCCCACACGTCGGTCACCTCGTGAGCCAGGTCCAGATATTTCGTCTTTTTGTCTGTTTCGGCTTTCACGAGGTTCATATGGGATGGTAATGTCCACCAAAAATATCCTTGACTGTTCCCGGTCCATCAACACGATATCAGGCTTATTTGCCGAAATCGTCCTGTCCGTGATGATGGGCCGGTCCCAATAGAGCCCGGCGCGGTCATTTTCGAGCATGGCCTCCGGAGAGTACTTATAGTAAAGCAGTTTCCGTCCGACGAGACCGTATTTAAGGGCGAGCTCCTGATGTAAAATCCTGGCTACTAAGTTGTGTCTATGCAGATACTCAGAGTTAGAAAACATGGAACAACCGGAGATGACATGCCGAAGCGACTCCCCAGGATGGCGACAGATGTCGACGGTGCCATCCCTTAGGATGTATCTCCGATAGTTGTTCATCTTAATAACCTGATCCTGTATCGCACAGACAAAACCCTCGGTTTCCCCAAAGAGGTCACCGAAACGTAACCAGTTAAGGGAGGCGACAGTATCTACGAACGGCTCATGTAGAGCCTTGTAGAACCTCCCATGGAGCTCTTTTTCCTTCCATACAGTCTCCCGGTCGGAAACGCTTTGTGCTCCCGGGTCCTGCCATTGCTCGTCGGCCAAGGATAGAGGGATAAGTCCTTTATCACTCAAAATTACGTCTGCGTAGAACGAATCATCCGATTTCGCTAGTAAGTAGTTACGGAGGCTGTACACCTCGCGATTATGCATAGTGAGGGCGCTTAAAAAGCCCCGTCCGCCATGCTTCCGCGGTAAGTACAGCTTCATCACTGACGACCTCGGATGATGCATCCTGTGAGACGTCAAAGTGGTGCGGACTTTTCGATCCAGGGCGTTAAGGTCGGTTTGAGTCCACCTGAGTATACCGAAGGTATAAATCAGGACTGGCATGACCCAGCCGTTGAAGGTGCGTGCCTTGTTCACGCCTGACAAATAGCTATTAAGCACTTTTGCCAGGCGTTTTTACCATATTGGGCTCAAACAATCGCCCTGGAAAATACCCCGTCGTCTCCTTATCCGGTGTTCCGCAGCCGTCATCCGCACGCCGAGATGACAAAGGATCGTGCTCCATTGCCCTATACAGTGCCCGAGGAAGTCTCTGACTGTACAGTGGACTTTGTACAGCTCAAGGACCCTCTTTAGTATGGGGTACCGAGTCAAACGCTTTTCTGTAATCGATCCAGGCGGCGGAAAAGCTCCGACGGTTGCGTTTAACCACCTTGCCGATGACCGCGTCAATGAGGACTGGTTCTTTGGTCCCACGACCATCGCTCCGACATCCACTCTGAGCATGCGTCATGATCCGATTTAAATTAACGTGTCAAGTGATCTTCGCGCTCAGAATAGATGTCAGTGTCTTGTAAATGGTGGGCAGACACGTGATGGGGCGATACTTGCTCGGGTCTGTGGTAACCTGGTCTTTAGGAACCAAATGAGTGACTCCAGTGGTAAAGAGGCTCGGGAGCGACTTCTGGTCGAGAGCCTCTTGGAACTGCCGGGCCAGTATTGCGTGACACACCATGAACCCCTTCAACCAGTAGTGATGCAATCCGTCGAGCCCCGGACTTTTCCAGTTCGGCGCTCTACGGACAGCCTCAGCTACGTCGTCTGGTGTAATAACGACTGGATCCATGGGTGTTATAAGTGCACACTGATCCTCAACGGCTTTCGTCCAACGGCCCTCGCTGTGGATAGCTCTGACCATAAGTTTCGCCAAAAGGTCACAATATCAGCCTGATCCGGTTTTTGACCTGTTTCACATGTTCCAGGTCGCACCAATGTTTTGTAGAGCCTCTTTTGGTCACTCTGAAAGAGACGATTCTGGTTGAACCGTTTAAACCTCTCCGTATATCGCCGAATCCTCTTTCCCCAGGCTGGAATCCTTTGCTTCAGGTCGTTTAATATTACTTTTATTATTTATAATTAATATTATTATTATTATTTATAATTATTACTTATTTTCACGCACAATCCCTGAAGGGGTAGCCAGAGAGAACAGATCGCCAAGTGTCACAATCCTTACATACCTCTTTCGCTTAATTCAGAATCATCATTTTTTTTTCTTATATGCACGTCGAGGTATCCGAGTACTCTTGACCCTCTTCTCTTCGAGCAATTTACTCACATGGTCTTCAAAAGTAAGTCTCGGCTTACCTCGACCCCTTTTAGTATTAACTTTCGCGCTATATATTTTCTTCACCATTCGATCTTCGCTCATTCGCTCAACGTGCCCAAACCATCGAAGCACGCCCTTATCAATATAAGTCATCTTAATAACCTTATCCTTATCACGGTCATATTTCGAACTTATAAGAAATTTAATGCATAAAAATTACTTGAAATTTTGAAGCAGTTCTAGAATACCACCGAGTTGAAAATATAAACTCACATGAGTTTATATCAGCTGTGTGGTAAAGCGTAAAAGTGTGTAGTAAAGCGTGTGGTAAAGCGTAAAAGTAGACTCATAAGTATATAATTTCGACTGTCTGTCTGTTTGGATATCTGGTGTGTGCCAACAAGAGTAGTTCGTATCCACCAAGAACAGCTGTAAGGAGAAGGGAGCAGCTTGACTTATTACTTTTTCATCCCTCCAATGTTAACACTAATGTTAAAAAACTTGGAATGAGTTAATAGAAAAGTCAATTTACTGACTGATTCTTGAGCTTACTGGGGATCTAGCATGACGGCTAAATAATGAGAGTTCATGGTGAGTAGAAAGCGTTTTTATTTTTTTAAGTCGTGTAAAATTATAAGACTCAGTGATAATCGGGGTGTGTTATTGTGTTAATAATTTTGTGATAAATAAATAGGTAGCAAGGCAAAAAAATATTTTAGTCGAGTACTGGCTAATAGGAAATAAAATGGAAATGTATTTTATTTATGTAATAAAAATATTTTGTTAAATATTAATTTAATTAAGCCTTTGTTGAATGGTTGAAAATAACGGTTATCTATAAAATCAACATGAATATTTAAATGTAATGAAAATGTACATTTTGTTACATTATTGACAGTATTAATTAAATCAGTTCTCGCGTAGCTAGTAATTATGCAACACTGTTTAACGTGTTCATAATTGGAGAATCAGAATAATGTGTGTTGCAATTATTAAAATAGTTTTTCATTTACTGGTCATAAATGTATTTATACTTATATAATAATGCTTACCTGCAAATATGCATTTGTAAATAATAATTATCATCACGCCATTCCTAATTCCGGTGTAGAGGTTTATACAATTAACTCCTTTCGACTACACATGTGACAAAGCGACATGTTTTGTCAACAGTAACGTAGACGACTGTGATGTGCTACCGTAGTAAACATACCTTTTTTTGAGCGACCTGTCGTGGCGGACCACGTCACAGGCATTGTTTTCAAAAACATCAGTTTGTATATACTCGTATTACATTTGTCTGATTCATTGATGTTTCATTAGCACATTCGTTCTCGAGTCTTTGTAACTTCTTTACTACGTTACATTAATTTATTGGAAAAACAAAAGGGGTCGTAAATTTTACGATTTTCTCTTTTATAGCGTCGAGATAGATGCGGAAGGTTTTCTTTGTATTTACGTATACATCGCAATATATTCAAGCATTCATAAAATTCAGACACTTAGCTTTGGTTGTGTCTTATATTTTATTTTCTGGACTTAGATTTCAGTTTGTATTATCGACCGTACGGGTATGAGTATGTTTTGATATTTCCTTTGTGGGTTTGATTTCTTGAAAAATGTTTATTCGTAGGATATATATACATTACATATTATATATTATATAAATAAATATATTAGACTATACCTCAATAACCATTGTTACTGTAATGTAAGCTTATCCTAATCAGCTATTTCGCTTATATTGATGTTTTGAACTTGAATCTGATCGCGTTATTAGATACATACCAAAATAATGGTATGTAACTGTCCACTGCAGGACATAGGCCTCTCCGTATGGAGGGTTAACTATAAAATCGACGCTTGGCAAGGGGATAGGCGATCCAGACAGTTCGTATCTTAGGCACTGCTGCTCATCGTCGGTCAACTTTGGTCTGGTAGTTTAGAGGTGATTATCAGTCGATAGTCAAAGGAATCTTTAATACTTTTCCTTCAGTCGTCTCTTACGAGACCCGACACCAGTTTGTTATTACATCGACGTAATGAATGCAGATGTTCATGGGCGGCGGTAATCACTTACTATCACGTGTGCCACCTGCTCGTTTGCCTCCCTCTTCTATAAAAAAAATGAATTTATGTCTTCTGCATGTTCCACTTTGATAAAACTAGATGCGCTAATAATTAACATATCACAGGATACTAATGTCCTGAGGTGTTAAATATTTGACTAGAACTTAGTTTCCCATAACGGTACTTTAGAGTACTGTATAAGTACTTGCAGATATTATTATGTGATTTATGCCGCTTTGCATATTTTTATTAAATGTCAATTACAATTATATTTATTATCTCTTTCTAAATTGTATATAAAAAAAGTCACCTCTGTTTCACTCACATACTTTTTCTAAACCTGTACGTTACTACTGAAAAGACGGAAAAATTAAGAAAAATTAATAAGTTATTATATGTTACACATAATGTAGCATGTATATGACGTGTTCGTAGTGTCATCAACAAAATCAGAATGCACAGACATATTCAGCACTTCTACTGCTTTAAGCGCTTCATACTCACTCGTAGTGGTATAACTTTCTTTAAATACGTTCGCTGTAGCCAACAGCCTTCTGTTGACGAAGACGCTTATTTAGAATATTTCAACCGCCTCACATGTAGTGAGATCATCATAATTAGCAGAATATTGTTCAAATTTATCACTTCCTATCATCATAACGGCCTGTAGAAGTATAGTGTACGACACAGGCCACTCCCGTTCGGATGGGTATGCCGTAACCGCCTCGCGAATACATTGGCGTTCGCAGTGCCAGACACTTGGGACCTAATACGCTGCTGTCCGTCGCCAATTGGCTGAATTTTGGTTTGGTATTTTTTTGGATGGTTATCCCGCCATCTGTCGGCAGCCTGTAGCTTTTTCAAGGTGTTTTCCCTAGTCGCCTCTTACGACACCCACGGGAAGACAAGAGATGGTAAATTTTTACGCCGACACCACACAGCCAATTCATTTCCCGTCTTTCATACACAGCTATCGGTCAGGCCGTCTTTCATACTGAGTTTTTTTCTGATGTAATTCTGTTTACCTGAATCATCATCAAATGCAACTGAATAACTAAATGAAGTCATTGCACACTTTAACAGATTTAGGCAATAATATCACGAATTAGGACTTTGAGGGTTCGATTTCCCATCGTAGACGCGTGCTCGTCACGACGCCTTCCCTCCCTTTTATTTCAAAATTAAGATTTTTTTAACATTGCTTAAACGAGGTTTTTACTTATCAGTCATTAACATTTAACCATTATTGTGGAACGTTAAGGGGAAGCAAGAGGAAGATTAGCAATAATTCTGCGTTTAAATTACGTGTATATAGGAAAAAGTAGCTTTTATTAAAAAAAATATTCTTATACGTTTATTCGTTTGACTAATTCGCATCTAATTATTAAATACGCCGTTTTGTTTGCAAAGTCGAAACAATTTTGAATACGAGCTGAATGCATTTAAATTTTCGAATAAAATTGCCCTTGAGATAAGTAACAGCGGATACATTATATTATCCACATAAATAAACCAACTCCCAAAGAAATATTTCATAAATAAATAAATATCTTCACGCAATTCCCAATACAGGGGTAGACAGAGGTCAAGTCTAGACAATTAAGTCCCTTTGTCCCACCTTCCACCGAAGATATTTTCGGGACAACGTGACAGGTGGTGAGCCCGTCGCCGCCTTTGTGTCCAAGCCAACGATATATATTCGTACATAAGTTTTTGAAAAACCCATTGGTACGAGCCTGACACCTGGGGATCGAACTCGGGTCTCTCGACTCGAAATTCCGACCACCCAACCACTCGGCTATCGTGGCTTCTATAAGAAATATTTCAAATTGGGGTATTTACGATACTGAAGAGAAATTTAAATTCAATTAACTGTTTTCAATTTATTTTCTATCAGGTGTATTATTACATCGTGGATTCGCCGCGCAACGAGGGGAAAGATTTCTTCGAAATCAGCATGCAGACAGGCGAGATCTTCACGAAGGTGGTGTTCGACAGGGAGAAGCAAGGAGCATACGCTTTGGAGGTGGAAGCCCGCGATGGTGCTCCTTCGGCGCGTCCTAATTCGGACAATCAACCAAATTCAGGTATGTTTATGTAATATTAGTTAGATGGTCAGATCATGAATCCGTGTCTCTGGATTATTTAAATCCTTTTTTAATGAATTATGCAAATTATAGAATAGGTTTTTTTAGTACTAAGAAGCATATTTTTTTACAAATTTAATTCTACTAAGCTGCTTGGTCTGCTTCTTGAATTAATAAATACTTAAATTCTGCATTCATATTTTTTAACTATGTATATATATATATATATATATATATATATATATATATATATATATATATATATATATATATATATATATATATATATATATATAATTAATTAATTTATAATTATAATTAATTAATTTATAATTATAATTAATTAAAAATATTTATATCATATATTTGAGATTACTTTCGACTATACTTCTTCATAATCATAAAGTATCTGTAAAAGAGGGTTTGCCATAATTACCACGCATAGCAAACAGATTTTCTATCGCTGAATTGCACAACTTGCCCCTATGACGCTGCTGTTCGTCATTAGTTTGCTGAATTTAAATTTTACGAGATCCTGCCATCTTTTGATAGATAATTGCATTTTTAACACCTCTATAACTGGAGATTTCAAAAAACAAAAAGATTCAGAGAATAGACATGTTTATAAGTTAGATTTATTTAGTTTTTGTAAAGAAACACTACAGAAATCGATCGAAAGTTCAAATGAAGGTTGGCTGGGTTACGAGGTGTCTTTACCTAGGGTTAATCACTAACGCGACCCGCATATAAACAGCCTGCTTCAACTAGTAAGCATTCCCGGGGGTAGAATGTTTCGTGCTTTGTCGACTTCCATTTAGACAAAGTCTAACATTACTACACTAATATTGCACATCGACCCTCTTCTCTTATATGTTGACAGACAAGGGTCTCATATTTTACTCTTTTGTCCACTTTGTCGACCTGATTATATCGAGTGTTGGTACACCATAAATTGTTCGTTTTTGGTGTTGCCCTGGGATTTCCCGGCGTTCGGAATATCGCTTCATCGTAAATCAAGCAGTGGTATAATCAAGCGGCGCCTCGGGTTTAATCCAGTTAAGCTTTTCATCCGTATATCTGCCTCACGTTCACAATATTAATGCTTACCTAGTTCTGTACTGTACAATATACCTAAAGACCTCGGTTTATCATGAATACACATTGATTCAAACAGGCCTCAATATAATGGAGGTTTA